>CM065594.1:95859897-95924173 GCA_033119425.1 Bufotes viridis | reverse complement strand
ATTTTTATAGAGAAGGTTGTTATGGACGTGCCAATACACAATATGTATACTTTTTCTTATTTATTTAAGTTTTACACAATAATATTTTTTAAAAATGTATTTAGGTTTTACACAATAATATCAATACAGTGTTCACTTGAGGGGTTAGGTCATGTGGTATTTTTATAGAACAGGTCCTTACGGACATGGCATTACCTAATATATTTTTTTTTAGGTTTTACACAATAATATAATTTTTGAAACAAAAAAAAATCATGTTTTATTCTCTCCATAGTCGGAGAGCCAGTTTTTTCAGTTTTTAGGCGATTGTCTCAGGTTGGGTATCATTTTTGCGGGATGAGGTGACGGTTAGATTGGTACTATTTTGGGGGTCATATGACTTTTTGATCGCTTGCTATTACACTTTTTGTGATGTAAGGTGACAAAAAAATATCTTTTTGACAAAGTTTTTTTTTTTTTTTACAGTGGTCACTTGAGGGGTTAGGTCATGTGGTATTTTTATAGAGCAGGTTCTTACGGACGTGGCAATACCTAATATGTCAAATTTTTTACATTTAACACAAAAAAGCATTTTTGAAACAAAAAAAAAATCATGGTTTAGTCTCAGAGCCATAGTTTTTTTTATTTTTTGGCCAATTGTTTTTGGTAGGGGCTAAATTTTTGGAGGATGAGGTGACGGTTTTATTGGTACTATTTTGGGGCACGTACGCCTTTTTTAACGCTTTGTGTTGGAATTTTTGTCATGTAAGGTGACAAAAAATACCTTTTTTGACATGGTTTTTATTTTTTATTTTTGACGGTCTTCACCGAAGGGGTTAGGTCCTGTGATATTTTTATAGAGCTGTTTTTTACAGGTGTGGCGATACCAATTATGTATTTTTTTTGAATGACAAACGGATTTGAGAAAAGACCATCTTTATTTTATTTTATTATTTTATTAATTTTTCCCTTTTTTTTCTTGCACTTTTTTTTTTTACTTATCTAGACCCATCTGGATCGAGTGGGCCTGATCACTATACAGTGTATTGCAATAGTCATCAATTGCAATGCACTGTATAGTCAGTGCTACATTTACACTAAGGCTGATAAGAACCTCAGGGTCTCATCAGCCTTAGGTAACTTGGCAACCAGGATGCCTTTGTAAGGCGTCCGGTTGCCATGGCAACCATCACACCGCTGATATCGCAGCAGCGCGATGGAAGAGAGAGGGAGCTCCCTTCCTCTTAACCCCATGGATGCCACGGGCGGCTGCTGACCGCGGAATCTACGGGGTTAAACGCCCCAGATCGGTGTCAGCACCGATCTGGGGTGTAGCAGCAGAGAGTCACAGCTAACACTCGCTGCTAATGGCAGAGGCTCCGTTCCTGAGCCCTGCCATTACAGCGGCAGCACAAGCAGGAGGAGGACTGGAGGCATCGGGGGCCATCAGGGATAATGATGGCATTTATGTATAAAAAGGCACTGGGGGCACTGGGGCACGGCAGCACAAGGGGCACTTATCCGATTTCATGACTGCGGTCTCAAGGGTGGAGTTTGAAGCCTTAAACTGGCATTTTAACACTAGAGAGCTCTCACTTCCGGGAATGGATGTGAGTGCACACACGTAGGAGGGCAGCCTGCTTGTGTGTCTCCTGTCCTCCAGCGCAGCCAACAGATAGACGGACCTCTCCTAGCAACGCAGTTTTAGTGTAAGGTGAGAATAAGCGCTATGGGGGACAAATTGAATGATTTTAAGGGTTTAGGAAGAATTGTATACAATTTGAAGATAGCCACTAAGGTGATACTAATGACCTTTATCAATATATGGAGAAAAAAAATGGAAATTAAATATGACAGTTATTCTTTAAGTCTGATTATATACAGCCACCGCCTGGCAAGTTCAGCAAAGAGGATTTATATGCTAAAAGGAAATGGCGAAGAGTTCAATATCTATCGGAACAGTTTTGGAGTAGATGGAGGAAAGAGTACTTAGCCAATCTTATGCTAAGAAGTAAATAGCAAACACCCAGAAGAAATGTCCAAGTTGGTGACATAGTGTTAGTAAAATAAGAAGATTTACCTAGAAGTCAATGGAAATTGGCCAAAGTTCTAGAAGTTCAAAAGGATGAAGACAGACTAGTAAGAAGAGTGTTGTTACAAATTGGAGACTCAAAACTTGACAAAAAAGGGAAACGTCTCACTACTCCACTCAAGTTGGAATGTCCTATACAGAAGTAAGTTGTTCTGCTTGAGAGTGATTAAAGATGCTTGGAAAGTTGAGAACCTGAGGAAAAATCCCTTAGGCTAGGTTCACACTTGAGTGTACTTGATACGCGTGTTTTACGCGCGTTTTTGTCGCGCGCATTACAGCGCATTTTTGGAAATAGGAAACACGCGTCGTACGCGCGTTCATGTGATTGACCACTCTGGCGTCAATCACAGTACGCGTGACAATATGCCCCAAAGAAGCTCCTTTTGGGAGCTTCTTTGGGTGTAGGGCGTTTTACTGCGCATTCGTACGCGCTGTAAAATGCTCAGGTGAGAGCCATGCCCATAGGGAAACATGGGTTTTCACCTGTTAAGCGTTTTACAGCGCGTAGGAATGCGCTGTAAAACGCTCAGGTGTGAACCAGGCCTTAAATTCATGTTTAAGTCCTACCACTAAGAACACAGAATTATAGGAAATTTTGGTGGGAGTGTAGCTGGCCAGCTAAGACCTGTCCTAAGTTGCCAATATGACTTACATGTTTATATAGCTAGACTTGCCAATAAATTTAACACAGTTCCTATATTAATATATATTAGAGACAAAAAGAAAGTAATTTACAGTGACTTCGTGTTTCTGGATGTCATAGAACAGTTATATGAAGAAAAACAACAAGTCGCACTAGGATAGGTGGGGCCACTGAGGAAGGGGTGAAATACAGACCCCGAAAGCGCGTATGGTGTTATTTTCCCTGTCAAGAGAGACTGGATGTTGAAGCCCCCCAATTCCGTTGAATGCAAAGGGTATATCCCGATCACTCTGTAGATAATTGTGCGGACACCGAGCGGGAGTATAACCAAGGCGTGCTGGTAAGAGAGGAGATACACGTGTTACTCCGACGAGACGCCGCCGACCGGAGACCTGCCACTACAGAGAGAGACCCCGACATCGAGGGGAGAACAACGCATAGCGAAGGAAGCCCAATCACCCTATGCTCGGGTAAGACCTACCCTGTATTCTAACTTTTGAAGTTTATCTAATAGTAGTGATGGGACGCCGCCACATACTAAACAGAGCGGGACGCCGCTCCGGACATATCCAAAGGGGATCTCTATTTAACAGTTTCCACTCACAGACCTTCCAGTATGCGGATTTAAAGTAAGGTCTCTATGACTGAACATCTATTCAAGACCCCCAGCGCTGTGTACTTATGGTAGAGATTTAATATACCAGTATAGCACTATTTTATCAATTTGCAACCATAATTGTCACAGGATCCATACGATTAGCGTACTATCAGTACCAGACTGAACTTGTTTGGGATCATTTACGCAAACATTATCAGCTACCTATTGCGAAGATTTTTGTCATTCATTTAAGGATAAGAACACTTGATGATTACAATTCTTGTGTATTATTGCTAATTTTACTTATATTGATTTTATTTGTGTCTATTTATTAAATTTATCTTTCTATATGGCCCTGATCCTTTGAGTGTGCCCAGCTATAATCTGATAGAACAGTTATATATTGTGTTAACAGAAGCAGAAAAGATAATATGCCTTTGCGATTCAGTAAATGAATGTAAGGTAAGCTCAATGACACAGCAGAATTAACAACAGAAAGCATAGAGAGTTAATCTGTTGTTACTGCCCAGGTGTCTTAACCAATCACAGCCTACCTTATACTGAGTATGTGTGGGAAACCCCCTAGTAGAATCTTCTGGAGTCAGTATAGACCAGAGAAGAGGAGCTGGACAGACATTTCCAGTCAGAGCTGTGTTTTATGGGAACAAGAGGCCAAATAGGTATTTAGAACGATGTCAAATACTTAATTGCTTCAGTAGCTCTCTTTGGTTTGTCGTACCTACAGTATATGGCTGCGGTACTGTAGCAGGACCGCACAAACTGCTGCGTTTAATAGATATACTTCAAATAAATTGAATGGTACCATGCTCTCAAGGGAGGGGGAAGTAATGATAAGTATCCCTGTTACATAAGTAATGGTAAGTATTCCTATAAAGTGATAAACCTTTAATATTGCAGCCTGTTATTATCAATTATGTTACCTTAAGGTCAGCGCTGCTCTGTTGAGGTACGTTCTTTGCTGTATCCGGTCCAGGATCCTACACTATCACGGATTGCCTTCTTTGCTGTACAGCTTACTCCCCGGCCGGTGGTGTGATGCTGGTAAGATAGGAGTTAGCAGTTCATGCTCTTACGAAGCGACTGGTGATGTCACTCCTGCAGCTAAGGTGCTTCCTATTTATGCACTTACCTTCTGATATTGGTGCTTAACCCCTCGTTCTCCGTTTTGCAGTGACTTACAGTGTACCTCAACATGAACGGTTTTAGACCCCATTCACACGTCCGTGTGTGTTTTGCGGATCCGCGGATCCGCAAAACACGGACACCGGCAATGTGTGTTCCGCATTTTGCGGACTGCATATCGCCGGAACTCTCATAGAAAATGCCTTTTCTTGTCCGCAATTGCAGACAAGAATAGGACATGTTCTGTTTTTTTGCGTAACGGAAGAGCGGATCCGCAATTCCGGATCCGCAATTCCGGATCCGGGCGGGACATAGAGTGTCCCCATAGGAATGAATGGGTCTGCAATTCCGTTCCGCAAAATGCAAAACAGAATTGAGGACGTGTGAAAGGGGCCTAAGTCAAATGCAAAGAGTTCTATCTTAGCATTTAGACCATTTTGTATTAAGGAATCCATTTTAAATATCCTTTTTGTTTCTACCTTGGACATTTCTTTAATGAGGTCACTACCCCTTTTATTCTTCCTCACTAATTCTACCCCACAAAAGCTTGAACCGGCAAACTGCCCTCCGTGTCTTTCTCTGTAGTGACGTGACAGCTGGTGTCCCTCATATTTTCTCTGCATATTATATACATGTTCCCTTATTCTTTTTTTGAGTTGTCTTTTAGTGCGGCCGACATAGATTTTGTTGCAGGGGCAGGTTATTGTATATATTATTCCACTGCTATTACATGTTATGAATTGTCTAATATTCTGTTTGTATGAGCCTCCAGTGTTTTATGTATTTTGTATGTTTTGATTCTATTGTCCCATGCATTTTTGACATGGGTAAAAGCACAGTAGTTGCCCCTCTTTTCTGGCTAATTGACCCCTTACTATTGCCTGTTGCTGTGCATCTGTTTGTGGATGCTATCAGGTTACCTACGTTCCTCCCCTTGCGGTATACAAATTTTGGTTCTATGGGGATAAATGCGCCAATTATATTGTCCTCTTTTAGAGTATCCCAATGTTTATAAATTATTTTTCTAAACTGTGACGCTTGACTATAAGGTATAATTAATGAAGGGATTGTAGCTTTTTCCTCTACCGATTTTGTTTTTCCAATCTCTCGTTCTTCTAGTAAAGTTAGTCTATTTAATTGGCCTATTTCCATTTTTTGCTGCATTAATTTCCCTCTATCATAGCCTTTATATTCAAATTTCTTTTGCATGCATTCTGTCCCCCTTTCATATTTTGCTTCTTCTGTACAATTTCCTTTAATACGTAAAAACTGGCTTCTCTGAACATTTTCTAACCAGCGCAGTAGGTGACAACTTTCCATGGCAATAAAACTGTTTGCATCGGTCGGCTTATTGAATGCTTTAGTGCAAATTCTGTCCCCTTCTGAATATATAGTTAAATCTTAAAAAATAACCTCTTTCCTACTATAGGTTGGCGTGAATTTCAGATAAAATTCATTTTTATTAAAAACTCCTGTAAACTACTTTCCCCTCCTTCCCATATAAAAACTATATCATCTATAAAACGCCAGAGGATGAGGCCCGCTCAGAGCTCGCCATTAGGGTGGATATATTGATGCTCTCACCACCCAACGTGTAGATTTGTGAACCCCGGTGCAAACCTCGTCCCCATCGCGGTCCCCCACGTTGGATGGTGGGAGCATCAATATATCCACCCCAACAGCGAGCTACCTTATAATAGTCAAGCGTCACAGTTTAGAAAAATAATCAAAAAACATTGAGATACTCTAAAAGAGGACAAAATAATTGGCAAATTTATCCCCATAGAACCAAAATTAGTATACCGCAAGGCGAAACATAGGTAACCTGATAGCGCCCACAAACAGATGCACAGCAACAGGCAATAGTAGGCGTAAATTAGCTAGAAAAAAAAGGGCAACTGCTGGGCTTTTACCCATGTAAAAAATGAATGGGATGCAAAAAATCACGGGACAATAGAATTAAAACATATATACAAAACACTAAAGGCTCATACAAACAGAATATTAGACAATTGATAACATGTAATAGCAGTGGAATAATATATATAATAACCTGCCCCATCAACAAAATCTGTCAGCCACACAAAAAGCTAAAGAAAAAAAGAATAGTGGAATATGTATATAATATACAGAGAAAATATGAGGGACACCAGCTGTCACGTCACTACAGAGAGAAGACACGGAGGGAAGTTTGCCGTTTCAAGCTTTTGTGGGGTAGAATTAGTGAGAAAGAATAAAGGGCGGTGACCTTGTTCAAGAAAAGCCCAAGATGGAAACAAAATGGATATTTAACATGGATTCTCTAATACCAAATGGTCTAAATGCTGAGATAGAACTCTTTGCGTTCGACTAAAACTGTTCATGTTGAGGTACACTGTAAGTCACTGCAAAAACGGAGAACGAGGGTTAAGCACCAACATCAAAAAGTAAGCGCATAAATATGTAAGCACTAGAAGAGCCCTGTAATAGTCCTGAGCAAGGACAGCATCTGCCCAAAATGCATCAGAGTTTTTGGAACCTGTAGCAACCCTTAGCTGCAGGAGTGAGCGTCACCAATCGCTCCGTAAGAGTGTGAACTGCTAACTCCTATTTTACCAGCATCACGCCACTGGCCTGGGTGTAAGCTGTACAGCAAAGAAGGTAATCCGTGATAGTGTGGGATCCCGGACCCGATACAGCAAAGAACGTTCCCTTTAACAGAGCAGCGCTGACCATAAGGTAACAATTGATAAGAACAGGCCGCAATATTGAGGGTTTATAACATTATAGGAATACTTACCATTACTTACGTAACAGGGATACTTATCATTACTTCCCCTTCCCTTGAGAGCATGGTACCATTCAAATTATTTGAAGTATATCTATTAAACATAGCAGTTTGTGTGGTTCTGCTGCGGTACAGTATTTGACATTGTTGCTACGTAATACCGCAAGCTTCAGGTGAGCTGCCGGGTATTTTGCTAGTACCTATTCCCATATACACAAAATATGTCTGAACTGCAGTGGGATAGAAAGGAAAGAATCCAAGGAGTTCAAACTATCTTTGGAATACAAATGCCAAAGAAAATAAGCAATAATATAGACTATGACATATACTTCCCTTTCATTAGAGACACATTACAACAACTATAAACCCTATTAACCGTGGAATTAAAAGATCTATTGCAAATAACAACTTTAGGGAAATTCATAGAGTGGAACACAATACCGAAAGGGTTAAACGTGGAAAAAGTGTTGTCAGGAGATATGGGGGACAAAGACATCATCAGAGAATGGGAACAAATGTTCCACTATTTCTCAAGGAGAGCCATCATTTTCATTATTCACAAAAGGAAACAAAGATGAATGGCTATAAATAAGGATATACGAGAACTATGTGAGAAACTGAGGCCCTGGAAAGATGATCCAGCAATACAACCCTTAGTAAATAGTATAAGAAGACGACTGCATATAAAAGAGGAAGAAATAAATGAAAAAAAAGATGTGGAAATTCAACACAGACTCGATAAAAATTATTGAACACCACACGGAGGAAAATTTCAATTCCCTAGAAACAATAGATGAATATCTGCCAGAAACACAGAGTAGTCATGGATCAATATTTACAACACATGACGATCCTGATGAACCAGATGATCTAAACATCAGTGTCCCCACTTCATCAATAGTAACAATACACAATATAGACATCTCTACGCAGAATTGTTTTAGCTCCTTGAACCAGGTTACAGACGAACAAGAAAAAAGAGAAGTAGAAACAATAAAAGAGGGTAGAAGAAAAAATGAGCAAATAATAGAGAAAGCTGAGCTGAAAAGAGACCAAATAGGCACTACATATAGTGCAGTGTGCCAAAGGTGATAATGGAAAAGGGGAAGTGAATTAAGTAGTACAAGAAAATCAAGAAGGAGAAGCAATTAGTGTAATAAGAAACCAATGTGAGAATAAATAAGAAGAAAATAGCAGGAGAAAGACCACCATCAGAAAAACTATAAAACAGGATTTTTTTTCAGGTCCAAAAAAAGGCAAACAGAAGAGGGGATGTAGAGGGGGGCAATTCGCCAAAAAGAAAAAAACAATTAATAGAAAATGGGAATAAAGATTACAATTTCGGGGAGAAAATATATAATTTGAGCAGCCACAAACTAACAAAAGGAGAAGAAGCAATCCTACAAAAGGGATTAAAGTTTTCCCCGACCACATTCTTTAATAAATTAGAAGCATTTATAGTAGTGAGGAAATTCATGAGAAGACTAGTTTTGAAAAATAACTTTATAAAAAAGACTGCAAAAAAAGAAATGTTATCTCAGAAAGACCGAAAAAATGGACAAACAACAGAAACAGAAAATAAAGACCACTTCAAACACACGGATCTAAAACCAAAATCTAAATATCATCCATTACAAGAATATTTCTCTGCTCTAAATAGTTTTATGAACCAGGTGACAAAAGATTTAAGAAAAATTCACCAACCAAAAAACCTGCAGTATCTGAGTAGTGATGTCGCGAACATAAAATTTTCTGTTCGTGAACGGTGAACGCGAACTTCCGCAAATGTTCGCGAACTGGCGAACCGGCGAACCGCCATAGACTTTAATAGGCAGGAAAATTTTAAAACCCACAGGGACTCTTTCTGGCCACAATAGTAATGGAAAAGTTGTTTCAAGGGGTCTAACACCTGGACTGTGGCATGCCGGAGGGGGATCCATGGCAAAACTCCCATGGAAAATTACGTAGTGGACGCAGAGTCGGGTTTTAATCCATAAATGGCATAAATCAACTAACATTCCTAAATTGTTTGGAATAACATGCTTTAAAACATCCAGTGGGTGTATACGATCAGGTATGATGTTGTATCGATCAGGTAGTGTAAGGGTTACGCCCGCTTCACAGACATTGACAGACCAAACTCCCCTTTTAATGCACCGCAAACAGTCCATTTGCACAACGGCAAACTCCCCATTTGCACAAGGTTGGATACCAAGCTAGCCACGTCCCGGTGATGTCATTGAAGGTTTCTTCCTCCACCCAGCCACGTACAACACTAAGGGTCCCCGAAAGGTGAATTTAATTGATTTTCGAACGGGGAGATGGTTAAAAACGCTGGCTCCCTCCACTCTGTTTTAATCCACGGTCACTGCGTCTGCGCCGTGCAATTTACTGTCACACCCCATACGAGTGGTATTTTCTGTAGTACTATTCTCATCAGTTTAATCCCTGTTACATCCCATATCAGGGATTGCCTTTTGTAAAAAAAATTTAGGCTGGGTACCTTCGACTGCCTTCACAGTGACAGACCAAACTCTCATACACCAAACTGAATTGATTTTAGGAATCAGGAGATGGAAAAAGCAGCTTACTCCCAAATTGGGGCACTGTGCGTGCACAGAGCAATGTGCTGTGACACCCTATATGATTGGTGTCTAATCTAGTACTATTCTATTCCTATCAGTTTAATCCCTGTTACGCACCCTATCCGGGGACGTGTGTCGAATTAGACTAATGTGTAAAAATGAAATGCCTAATTTATCGGCAAGCTACTGTGCCACCAGGTATCAGTGGTTGGCACTGGCAATGGGCACACTACAGTCTGTGGAAGTGGGCCTGACACACACTGGCGCAGGCAAGCAACTGAAATTAGACTACTGTCTAAAAATTAAATGCCTTATTTATCGGCAAACTACTGTGCCACCCGGTATCAGTGGCTTGGCACTGGCAGTGGGCACACTACAGTCAGTGGAAGTCGGCCTGACACACACTAGCAGGCAAGCAACTGAAATTACACCAAAGTGTAAAAATGAAATGCCTTTTTTTGATGCAAAGTCCTGTGCCACACGGGATGACAGGGGTGGGCACTGGCAGTGGGCACACTACAGTCTGTGGGCCTGCAGCTCCTCACACACGGGCAGGCCAGGCAACTGCAATATCTATATGGAGAGAAAAAAGCAGACTAATGTAGCAGCCCTGAAAAGGACTTTTTGGGGTGCTATCAGGACGCTGTCCTTACAGCAAAGATCAGATGAGTCTTTCAGGACTGGAGTGGCACTGAATACACTAGCCTAGCTATCAACTTCCCAATTAAATCAGCAGCAGCTACACTGTGCCTCCTCTCACTAAGACTGCAAATTCTGAATGAATCTAAAATGGATGCTGTTCAGGAGATGGGAGGGTCTGGAAGGGAGGGTATGCTGCTGATTGGCTGGAATGTGTCTGCTGACTGTGAGGTACAGGGTCAAAGTTTACTCAATGATGATGTATAGGGGGCAGACCGAACATCGCATGTGTTCGCCCGCCGCGGCGAACGCGAACAAGCTATGTTCCCCGGGAACTGTTCGCCGGCGGATAGTTCGGGCCATCTCTATATCTGAGTAACATTACCAGTGAAGAGAAGAAATTACCATCATGCAGTATAATAATGAAGTCATCATTTGCCCCGCAGATAAAGGCGGTGGGATAGTCATATTGAATAAGGAGAACTACCACAGGGAGGCAGAGAACATACTGGGGTACAGTAGTACATACAAAATTCTAAAAAATGATCCAACAGAGGTTTATAAAAGAGAGATAAAAACCATGATCCAAAGAGTTAAAGACCAAGGAATCCTGCACAAAAAGAAGCAGCATTCATAAATATAGAACATCCTAAAATTGCGGTGTTCTACCATAATCCTAAAGTACATAAGAACACACAAAATCCACTGGGGAGACCCATGGTGTCGGGTATTGACTGTCTAACCCAGTGATGGGCAACGTGCGGCTCTCCAGCTGTTGCTAAACTACAACTACCACCATGCCCTGCAGTAGGCTGATAGCTATAGACAGGCTTTGCATGCTGGGAGTTGTAGTTCTGCAACAGCTGGAGAGCCGCACGTTGCCCATCACTGGTCTAACCAGTTCCCTGTCCAGGTATATTGATCAACAGTTACAGCCATATGCACAGGCACTCCCTACATATCTGAAAGACTCAAAACATACATTACAAATGTTGAGTAAAGTCAAATGGAAAGAGGATTACATAATTGGCACACTGGATGTCAAGTCACTCTATACAGTTATCGAAAACAAAAAAGGATGTGATGCAGTTAAATATTTTTTTAAAACAAAAGGGGAGATGCCAGAAATGCAAATACATTTTCTAGGGGAGTGTATTATGTTTATTTTAACAAAAAATTACCTCTAGGCGTGGGGGACCGCAATGTGGACAAGGTTCGCACCTGGGTTCGCAAATCTATACGTTGGGTAGTGGGAGCATCAATATATCCACACCAACGGCGAGCTCCAGGCAGGCCTCATCCTCTCACGGCGTTTTATAGATGATATAGTACATTTTTAGATTTAACTATATATACTGAAGGGGACAGAATTTTCACTAAAATGTTCAAAAAGCCGACCGATGCAAACAATTTTATTGCCATGGAAAGTTGTCACCTACCGCGCTGGCTAGAACATGTTCCAAGAAGCCAGTTTTTACGTATTAAAGGAAATTGTACAGAAGAAGCAGAATATGAAAGGGGGGTAGAATGCATGCAAAATAAATTTTAATATGGAGGCTATGATAGAGGGAAATTAATACAGCAAAAATGGAAATAGACCAATTAAATAGACTAACTCTACTAGAAGAACGAGAGATAGGAAGAACAAAATCGATAAAGGAAAAAAGCTACAATCCCTTCATTAATTATACCTTATAATAGTCGAGTGTCACAGTTTAGAAAAATAATAAAAAAACTGAGGGATACTCAAAAGAGGACAAAATAATTGGCGCATTTATCCCTGTAGAACCTAAATTTGTATACCGCAAGGCGAGGAACGTAGGTAACCTGATAGCGTCCACAAACAGATGCACAGCAACAGGCAATAGTAGGGGTAAACTAGCCAGAAGAGAGGGGCAACTACTGGGCTTTTACCCATGTAAAATATGCATGGGATGCAAAAATCATGGGACAATAGAATTAAAACATACATACAAAACACTGAAGGCTCGTACAAAAAGAATATTAGGCCATTGATAGCATGTAATAGCAGTGGAATAATATATACAATGACCTGCCTCTGCAACAAAATCTATGTCGGCTGCACAAAAAGACATCTAAAAAAAGAATAGGGGAACATGTATATAATATGCAGAGAAAATATGAGGGACACCCACTGTCACGTCACTACAGAGAAAGACACGTAGGGAAGTTTGCCGGTTCAACCTTTTGTGTGGTAGAATTAGTACGAAAGAATAAAAGGGGTGGTAACGTTGCTAATGAAATGTCCAAGGTGGAAACAAAATGAATATTTAACATGGATTCCCTAATACCAAATGGTCTAAATGCTGAGATATAACTCTTTGCGTTCGACTAAAACTGTTCAAGTTGAGGTACACTGTAAGTAACTGCAAAACGGAGAACGAGGGGTTAAGCACCAACATCAGAAAGTAAGCACATAAATAGGAAGCACTAAAAGATCCCTGAAATACTCCTTGAGGAAGGACAGCATCTTTCCGAAACGAGTCAGAGTTTTTTGGCACCTGTAGCAACCCTAAGCTTCAGGAGTGACGTCACTAGTCGCTCCATGAGAGCGCAAACTGCTAACTCCTATCTTACTAGCTTCACGCCACCGGCCGGGGCGTAAGCTGTACAGCAAAGAAGGTAATCCGTGATAGTGTAGGATCCTGGACCCGATACAGCAAAGAACGTACCTCAACAGAGCAGCGCTGACCATAAGGTAACATATTTGATAAGAACATGCCGCAATATTGAGGGTTTATAATGTTCTAGGAATACTTACCATTACTTACTTTTAAAATAGTAATAACAAATTAAAAATAAAATAAAACCAAAAAAGTTCCCTTGAGCTTGTGAATTGGGACTTATACCAGGCAGCGCGACCACCTTTTATACCAATATTACCATTACTTACGTAACAGGGATACTTATCATTACGTCCCCTTCCCTTGACAGCGCGGTACCATTCTAATTATTTGAGGTATTTAGAACGGTTATATAATGTTCATTTTGTTAATACTCTGATCAGAACTATTTGTATATTGAACTATTTGAACTATTGTATATTGTCGCGGATATAAAGCACAAAAATGCTTTATATACAAAAAAAACTAAAGAAAGTATCAAAGTAAAAATATCAAAGTTTTTGATCCTATTGAGGAGAGGGCGACATAATAACCTCTCAGCTCGTTGACGAGAACCTCAATTATTTTGTGCAACTAGAAAGAAAACGAGGTACCATCATCTATGCAAAAATATATGCGAGTTTATTATACATAAGTGCTAAATACAAAATCGATGATACAACCTGTACAATGATAGATAATGAAATATAATACCACTACCTTCAATCAATACTGAATATCGCCAATCAATGCAATGATATGCAACAATTCAAATTAAAGAAAAGTACCCCTTTCTATCACCTTTTAACCAATTTAGGTATATGGCGGCACTATAATTTTACCAGCTCGGTATCAGGCTAGGGAATAACAAAGTTCCCAAGGACTAAGTACCAATGTCTGATGCTCAATTAGCAATATGCATCTTTGCTAAGAGAATGATCAAACTTGAACAGGAGCCTTATCAATTACAGATCCACAAATGGGGACCTTTGACTATATACCGGGCTGAGTAACTTATCAATACCGCAAGCAATAAGCTAGATATACGTTACCAAGGGTCAAAAGGTGAGTAGGGCTCCGGAGGGACGGTCAGCTCTCCAGAGGGTTCCCCGTGATCCAGGAGCAAATCCACGTGTCTGTTTGATCTTTTGTTTGTAGTCTTTTTTTTTCTTTCTCCTGGAATCCTTTCTCTCATCCCGTCTATGATTAATATTCACAGACTTATCAAAAGCATACACCCCTTTAGATAACAGTCATCCAACCAAACCAGGGGGTGTGCACATATGGTAATGGTACTGTGAGATCATACATTACCCAAAATGCTTTGTGGTGAACGTGTTATGTTACCTGCCGATACCTAGGCGGCAATGTTGTATAAGCTATAAATGTGAAGCTTTTAGGAGTTAAATTTATATAATGTGACTTCATGTTAAGTGGTAGACATCCACCACCTGGGACATACATCAAAAAGGGAGGCATATCCCCTGACACTTAAAGCAATTAAAACCTAGATTCCCAGAAACTAGTATAACTGTTCTCATGTCATAAAGTTAAAATGTAGACAACAAATGTGTGGGTTTTGGATTTCACAGGTGCCTTATCTTATTAAAAAAAACACAACTTTCTCATCAACAACTTCTCATTAAGAGAAGTCCAACTGAGCATGCTTTCCCACATACCTCAGGAATACATGCTTCTGGTGATACACACACAGGATATATATACGTTAGTATATGATTATAATATGTAACAAAATAAAACCAATATATGAAATAATATAAAACAACACATGTGTGATATATTGATTAACTTGTGTCAAAACTAAATACGATCCACTATATGAACAAACAGACATTATATGTTTGTCTCATTAATACATCTCATTATAAAAAGATGACAGACGAGCGCCAGGAAGAACCTTATCTCGGCTCCTAGCCTAGTGATGAGGTAAAATCACTCCCTTAGATAGGCCCACATCTGCCAGGAAGAACCTTTCCTTGAACCCATTTTCCTCTTTTACAATGAAGGTTCATACAGGAGGGTGAATATAAGTACAACATGGCTGCTTATAGGCCATGAATACACGTTATAACAATAGTAATGTATAAATGTTTATATACTTATGAAAAGGCATGACAATATGTTTTTTACAGTTCCACCAAACTGCGACTAAACTATGCACAAACTGCGACCAAACTACACACAAACTACGCAAATAGAGCTATTGGTTAAGTCTCAGATATACCTCTCAGAGTGATTATAAAATGCTTAAATAACTTAGAGTGAAAGTACAGATACTGAAGAGAAAATTATATCCACCATTTATGTTGAATGACAAGATTGAACAGTTAAACCACCATTTTATGCATACCGCCATTTTGTGATACTTTATGCAACACCTGTTTGTACATGGACTGTCTGCTGCAGAGGTGGCAGTGTTATATATGAAGAAAAGTGGAAGTTAATAAATAAGTTATTTCAAGCATTTGGTGTGCCTACTGTTCCCATAGAACAGCGCTAGAAGAATTAGAATTAAAAGAAACAAGACTGAAGCAGAGTAATAGCCAGTCTAGTTGGACTAAAAAGTTAGAGATATCAAATTCTTCTAATGCCACAGCGCAAAAGGCACTTCATAGTACTGCGCCTGTCACAAGCAGCACTAATTGGACAGACACACCCGCTACTGGTAACACCCGGCAGGAGCTTTACTGCAGACATCTGGAAATGTATTTGTAAAATGGTAGCAGGAATAATACAGAAAAGCACAACACTGAGCCATAAGAAAAGATGCTCCAGAATTAATATTTCATGGGGAATACAATTAGTTGCTAAAACAGAGATATCAGGAGAGGTGACAGGTCCTATTTAACTGCCCTGGCACCCACTCAGAGACCAGGGAGGTAACCATAAACTATATCTCTCTGACAGTAAAAGGACAGAGCATTTTAAATCCAATTTGCCGCGTCCTTCTCTTCTTTAACATCAGACGTCTGCAAAGAGTCAGAGAGACAACCATGAACATTAGAAGGTCATCCGACCGTCTGCTAAAGGAAACCTCGCAAACATACAGTATGCATGCTTAGCAGTTGTAATTGGGTCTTTTGAAAAAAGCTCCTGTGGCAGTAGCTCAATTTCCCACTTCAAAAAGCACAGTGTTTTCAGAAAAAATATTTTCAAAAATATGAATCAAAAATATTTCTTTATTGAAATAAGTCAATATAATATAAATATTACAGTTAAACTAAATTTAACACATTGTGCTATGATATTAAGAACTAGAGACGTGTTGTGTATGCACTAGAGTGCACAATGCTTTAGTTTAACACCTGCTGGTACTGTATATTGATGATGTTCTTGTGGTCATAGCTTATAAGTGCGCTTGAACAGAGAGATGTATGCTAAAGTGCTCCTGTTTCAGCCAGTTCGTAAGCAGTGAGTGGTCCTGGTGGGAATTGGGCTTCCAGAACCTGGTAACTTCCCTGTGATCTCACTTAATGAAGTGTGTTGCACCTTACACCAAACCTGACTCTGGACACATTATTCAGCTCTTAGAGTGGCCTGGTGAGCTTGTGTCTGGATTCGGACTTAGATTCCAGCTTGACGTGTATGTGTTTAGTTAAGCCTGATAGAAAGAGGAGCCGTGATTAAAGGCCGGATCAAAGCTTGAAGTAACTTAGCGAGAGCCACCCCTAAGATAGAAATGAACCTGCTAGTGAGAAGGCACCTACATCTCATGTTGTATCCTATGTGGGTGGTCAATAGTGATGAACGGCAGGGGCAATATTCGAATTCGCGACATTTCGCGAATATTTGGGCGAATATTCGCCATATATTCGAAAATTCTCAAATTCGTAATCTCCAGTCATTATTTTCTGATTGCGAAAAATCGCATAAAAATTCGCATAAATTTGCTTAAAAATTCGCATAAACTGGCATTTTATACCATTTTTTTATGCACATTTTTGCAATCGGAAAATAATGACATTATTTTCTTGCTTGCGAAAATTTGCATATAAAAAATTCGCATAAAACCGAATATTCGCAATTGCGAATATATTTTGCTACATTCTAAATATTCGCAAATTCTCGAAGTGCTGATATTCGCGATTAAAATTCGCAATTCGAAAATTCATATTCAACACTAGTGGTCAATCCAGACACCCTGACTCACATATAGTCTAGATAGTTATAACAGACTGTATAATTGCTCCCATAGTATTTGTCAAGTATCATGCTTCTGCCAAGAAGTGTAATCAAATGTTGAGCCTTGCAAGCAACTGTGGTGTTATAACCAATAAGCTTGTACCCACCGTGAATTAGAGAGAGAGAGAGAGAGACTATGTAACCTCTATGCTACCTCCCTTAATCCTAAGTAAGCACTAATGCATTCTTAAACTTTTGGAGTCTGACAGTCACTGTGTCATCCTCATATGGTAAGGGCCAATACAACCTATAAAGTCGGACCCCCTACATGGGGTGTAACTGAACTCACCTTGGGAGAACTTGATGCTGATGAAGAATGGGCTTCGCGATCTGAGCTGGAAGTGGTGTCTGAAGGTCCATAAATTTGTTGTTCCGTAGTCTAGACACACGCTGTGATCCTCTTCATCCATTGGAGGCGAAGTTCTTCTGCTACCATATCCAGAAGCCTCATCAAGGTTGATGTTGGCAAGGAATGGGCTATTTAATCCGGACTACATGACAAAGAGGTAATAGTAGCTCTCTAATAGCATCACTATCAGAGAGCATTCCACGATCCTCTTCATCCACTTGAGAAATGTTCTCCATGGCCTATTCGATCTGGTCCATATAAAACAGAGATGGTGTCTGTAGGTCCATAAATTAGTTGTTCCGTAGTCTGAGTCGCGCGCCACGATCCTCTTCTTCCATTGGAGGCGCGTTCTTCTGCTACCATATCCAGAAGCCTCATCAAGGTTGATGTTGGCAAGGAATGGGCTATTCAATCCGGACTACATGAAAAAGAGGTAATGGTAGCTCTCTTACAGCATCACTATCAGAGAGCGTCCCATGATCCTCTTCATCCACTGGAGAAACGTTCTTCTGCTACCACTTCCAGGATCCTCATCATGGTCTCCCTATGAAAAACAATGCATTCTTTACCCTCAGTGCATGTAATAAATTTGGACACAACATCAGTATGAAGAGGAAAAACTCCTCTGCTTCAATGTGTAAAAGGGTCAAACGTTTGAGTATTATCGGCCATTAACAGCTAACATATACTTAGGCCCTACAGAAAGATGGCTCAGTGACTCCTTATTCAGTTAATTAGTGCGGTGGTTACAGTATCTTTCTCTCTACAAAGGGCACAGGTTTATTTGTTAAAACACAACAGTTATTTACAAGGCACAACACTTGGCTTAGGTAAGAGTTACACAGCGTCTGGTGTGATCACCCACTACAGGATACAGCTGGGCAGTGGTCTTTAACCATTTGCAGGTTCTAAATGTTTCTGCCATGTATCACGTGTAATCATTTCTGTTTTGATTGTTGTCTGTAAACAGTTACAGACTCCCAGAAACTCTAAAAGAAGTACAATAGGTCCAAAATTATCATGCAATCCAGTGTCAGATGGTGTGTAAGGTGAGGAACTCCCCCATAAGATGCCAGACATCACTAAACTCTGATATCCTCTTAAAGCTTCCTCTCTAGCTACAGATAGGAGAGCTATTAGCATGCATCTCTCAGCTCCTCACACTGTCTCACAAGGCGAACAATTTAATTTTTTATTTTTTAACCAGTGCTATATTTATAGGCTGTCTGTGAAAATACACATGGGGAAAATTTATTTATTCCCCCAGCGTAATTTTATAGCATAAAAAAGTCAGGGCCAGTGGACCCTTCATATTTATCTTCTTTTATCTTAGTTTCTTGGCATAAAAGAAGACTGATATCTATGCCCGCTTTAAGATGACATAGATTTTGCTTTGGGTGCGTGGACTGTTTCACCTAATTTTTGATGAGGTGTGCACCTCTGTCATCATATAACGGCGTAAAACACTGGTCTATGATAAATCCCCCCATGGTCTGGCCTCTCTCTATCCATTTCAGCCAGCCACTCCATAGAATTGGTGCAGGTTTTACACCAATATTTCTTATCATGTAGGCAAAAGATAATTAAGTGGTGATGGTCCAGAAAGTCAGAGGATCCAGTATATAAGCATTGTCAGCAGCTCCCAAAATGTGTCACTCCATGGTCCATCAGGCGTCTAGCATACCCCAACGCTCTTCATCCATCTGAAGTGTCAGGGGCTCCATTTCAAATCAACGACCTTCAGGAAAAAGTAAAGAACTTGAGAAGCTTATTATCACTACAGTGTCTCTATTTCTGAGGTGCAGTATAATGAAGAAAGTGATGTCACAGTACATAGATAAAGAACACAGTGATGTCACTGTACATCAAGCAGTTACGGGGGTTGTGCTAAGGTCTGAATTTATCCCATGTCCACATGAAAGGAGAAGAGTATTTAATCAGAAAGGAGTTTGACTGCCAGGAGATCCACCAGTCATGAGAATGGCAGTCCCATGGGAAATTAATGGGGCATTGGTAGATGCTGTCCATTCATTCGGGTGCAGGACCCCTATTCTCGTGATAGGTGCTGCTCTCACTGGTTGAACCCCACCGATCAGATACTTGTGAATAGCGGATAAGTTCAGATATTGGCACACCCCTTTTGAGTTGAGGCATCAGGAGAATGTGCACAGTGTTGTCACTGTAAGGTGGGTGGGAAGTAAGTCCCACCTTATAGAGAGGACAAATGTTGGAATTGTGTGATGTTTGGTATGTTTTGTTGTATTGTTACATGGGCAATGATTGGCGGTCATTGTGGCACGTTTATAAGGAGCTGGCAGGAACCTGCGGCTCAGATGGATAATTAGCTAATGTTGGGTATGGCTTTTTAGGGGTGTAGTGGTGGCTGATGTCGGACCTGCAGGTAACTGAAACTGAGCCCAACTGTTTGAAGCAGTTTAAAGTAGCCTGCAGAATAAATCCTTGTCACAAAGAGAGATAAATGAGCAAGGAATTGTGGAGAGAATTGTGGACTGTGTGGAGAGAATCTGCCATAAGACACCCGCCCTGACATTAGATTGTAATTATGGCCAGGCAGCATGCTCTAGGTTGAACTGCAACTAAGAATTATGAGGGAGATTTATCAAACTGGTGTAAAGTAGAACTGGCTTAGTTGCTCATAGCAACCAATCAGATTCCACCTTTCATTTTCCAAAGGAGCTGTGAAAAATGAGTTGGAATCTGATTGGTTGCTATGGGCAACTAAGCCAGTTCTGCTACACCAGTTTGATAAATCTCCTTTCATCATATTGGCCAAACTCTTTCCTAATTGATAACGTTTTACCGGTGTCACCTCTGTATTTTTGTGTTCCTCCTCTCAGTGTGTGTGGACTTCACCTTACATCACGGTATAGGAGTAATGCACAAAGTGATATAACAGTACATGAATAATGCTCACAGTGATGTCACAGTAATAGGAAAATGGTCACAGAAATTTTATAGCACAAGGATAATGTGCTACATGATATTGTAGCACAGAAATGATTTAGATAAGAAAAGGTCACCGTGTACAGTATGAGAGGAAAAAACATATAATGATGTCACATGCCGGTATAATGAGCCCCTGACATCAGAAGAGAAACATAATGCAAAAACTATTGGTGCAGAGAAGGAAAATGCAGACAGCGGAGATAACCAGACATATTAATCAATTATATTCGGATATATTATAAAATATATTTCATATTTAAATATGTAATATGAATTATTTAAATATGATACAACTATAATTTATATAAATTTATAGTTTATATACAGTATATATACAGGGTGGTTCACGAAAAGTAGCAGCCTCCAATATCTCAAAATCAAACTGCCTAATATTAAATCTGCCTTAGTTGTTCATACTAACTAGAGTTGAGCGAATTTCATATTTTGAAATTCATTCACGCTTCGTTTGGTGGTAAAAGCAGAATTGCGTTATGGATTCTGTTACCATGGACTATTCTGTCATAATAGAAGTCTATGGGCTGCAAAGCGGATCTGTCCCGTTTCCGTTATGCAGGGGAGTTCTCTCCTGCATAGCGGAGCGGGACGGATCCGTTATGCAAGCTATAGATTTCTGTCATGACGGAATGAATAACGGAATGAATGTACAACGCTGTGCTTGGTGTGCTATGAGAAAGATGTATTTCTCACCGAGCGCCGCAACCTCTTCAAGCAGCTGTGGGTGTTCTGGGTGTCGAACCTCAAAAATCGGATGATGACAATGAACTATGGTGAGGATACATCATCAATATTTTACTACCCAAAACCCCTATAATTATCTGTCTATCTATATGTGTTACGCTAATGGTTTCCATTACACGTACAGTACTAAATGGAAGAAAGAAGCATTGCTGCAACAAAAATTAAATGATTTCATGTTACATGTAACCTCCCCCAGCCCCTCAACTTCTTCCCCTTTGGACCTTTTTGGTATACAGTTCATAAAGGCAACTTGTCATTCTACCCAATAACAGGAAGGACAGGCAGAAATAGTGGGATAAATGTCCTGCCCCATGTCAGTGTATAAAGGACTGATACAAGCGCTCATTACCTGAACCATCCATGATCAGTTCATCCGTTAATTTAAACATACAATTGCTCAGTACTTGGTTCAGGAAGCTGTCATACTCAACAGTGGCTACTAGATGGAGCTCTGATAAATGTATAGTCTTTATACTAGGACTAGGAGCTTCTCTTTCAGGCTGTATGTAACTCCTCCTCTAACAGATCAGATGCTAGGTGCTCTTATTCTGGCTTTTGCTCTTCCTCTTGATCAGATGCTAGGCGCTCTCATTCTGGCTTTTGTTTCGCCTCCAATGGATTGGCTTCTAGGCGCTCTCTTTCTGTAGCTCCTTCTCCTTCAGCCGTTGGTCTTCTGATGGCAGAAGTTCCATTGTGTCATAGTAAATGTTGGCTAGGAGTCCATTGTGACATCACTCAAGTTTGTAGGTGGACATGTGACTGACTGGAAAAGGGCGGAGCTTATAGACACTGGGCTAGTGAGCAAGGGTTGATATATTTAAAGGGGTTGTGTAACTTCAGCAAAAGGTATTTATTATGTGTTGTAATCGTCCATATTGCCTCCATCACATTATACACTGCTCGTTTCCATGGTTCTGTCCACCATGTAATCCATCAGTGATGGCCATGCTTGCACACTATAGGAAAAAGGGCCAGCCTCTCTGGTGGCTGGGACTGTGGGAGCTCACATAGTCTGGTGCTTTTTCTATAGTGTGCAAGCACAACCACTACGGATGGATTGCAGGGTGGTCGTAACCATGGAAGCGAGCAGTATATAATGTGATGGAAAAATGAGTCGAGACATGAAAGGAAGCAATATGGATAATAATAAATTTTTAAGTGGCTTGTATTAACTTTCTCTACATAATAAATGCTATTTGCTGAAATGATAGAACCCCTTTAATGTGTCCTGCCAATATAATGGTTGGAATGGTAGTTGTGCTCCTGTGAGCTAATCAGTCTATGGGCACTGCATGGCTTCGTATAGGCTCTGTACGAAGTGGGAATATATGGCCTTTATGTGATACTAGTTAGGCCCCTTTCACATCAACGTTTTTGCTTTCCGTCCTAGAGTTCCGTCCTCGGGGCTCTAGGACGGAAGATACTGATCAGGATTATCCTAATGCATTCTGAATGGAGAGAAATACGTTCAGGATGCATCAGGATGTCTTCCGTTCAGTATTGGAACATTTTTGGACGTTGACAAAACTGCAGCATGCTGCGGATTTGTCTCCGTCCAAAAATCTGGAAGACATTCCGCAATGACGGATCCAGAATTAATGCCCATTGAAAAGCATTAATCCGGATCCGATTATTATATGGGCACTGCACAAGACTGTTTATTTGGGCCCCATACAGCACAATTTATATGGGCACTGTACAACACCATATATATGGGCCCTGTATTACACTATATGGGCCCCGTACAACACCATTTATATGGGGCCTGTGCAATGCCATTTATATGGGCACTGTACAACAACATTTATGTGGGCCTTGTATAACACTATTTATATGGATCCTGTAAAACACTATTTATATGAGCACTGTACAACATTATTTATATGGGCACTGCACAAGACTGTTTATTTGGGCCCTGTACAGCACAATTTATATGGGCCCTGTACAACTCCATTTATATGGGCCCTGTACAACAGCATTTATATGGATCCTGTACAACACTATTTATATGGGCCCTGTACTACACTTTTTATAAGGTCCCTGTACAACACTATTCATATTGACCCTACACAAGACTGTTTATTTGGGCCCTTTACAGCACAATTTATATGGGCCCTGTACAACACCATTTATATGGGCCCTGTACAACACCATTAATATGGGCCCTGTACAACACTATTTATATGAGCCTGGACCGCCCCATTTACATGGATCCTATACAACACCATTTATATGGGCCTTGTACAACACCATTCATGTGGGCCCTGTACAACACTATTTATGTGGTCTTTGTATAACACCATTTATATGAGCCCTGTTTGACTTTTTATATGGTAACTGTGGCAATATTTATCTGCACCTGTACTTTACTATATGGTCATTGTATGAAATCTACATGCATATTATATATACCATTTATAAAGGGTACAATAAAGCACCATGTGGCACTGTATGACACTTTTCATATGTGCACACTGGAAAATTCTCATTTACCCATTTCATGGTATATCAGTAGTGCATATAGAAGAAAATGGGTAGAGAAAAAGGCAGCTCTCACCGGCAATCACCAGAAGCACGGATGCAGCCTGGACACGGCTTTGGCAATTTCAAGAAGAAAAATGGAAAATTTCTATTTTTTCTTCTTAACCCTATAAGGACACAGGGTTTTTACATTTTTGCGTTTTCGTTTTGCGCTCTATGCCTTCCAAGAGCCATAACTTTTTATTTTCCGTTCACATGGCCATATGAGGGCTTATTTTTTGCGGGACAAGTTGTACTTTCCAACGCCATCATTTAATAATGCATACGGTGTAGTGGGAAGCGGGAAAAAATTCCAAATGGGGTGAAATTGCAAAAAAAAGCAATTTCACCACAGTTTTACGGGTTTCTAAATTACGACATTTGATTTGCGATAAAACTGACCATTTAGTTTTATTCTACAGGTCAGTACGAATCCGGCGATACCCAATATGTATAGCTTTTCTTGCGTTTTGATAGTGAAAAAAATTCAAAAGTGGGAAAAAATTTTTTATTTTTTGTCGCCATGTTTTGACCGCTATAACGTATTTGTATATAAGTGTATGGCGTTGTATGGGGGCTTATTTTTGCGGGCGATCTTAACTTTTAGTTGATACCATTATGGGGTGTGTAGGACTTTTTGATCGCTTTTTATTTAATTTTTTGAGGAAATGAAGTGTCCAAAAGCGGCCAATCGGCCATTTGGGCGCTTTTTCCGTTTTCTGTTTACCGTATGGGAAATATATTTTTATATTTTTATACTATGGGCGTTTTCACACATTACGACACCCATGATGTGTATTTTTATTTTTTTATTATTTTATTTTAATTTTGGGGAAAGGGGGTGATTTAAATTTTTAGGTTTTTATTTATTTTTATTTTTTTATTTTTTTATTTTTTTACACTTTTATATAGATCCCATAGGGACCTATATAAATCAGTTACCTGATTGCTTCTATCATAAACTCCAATACACTTGTATTGGAGTTTATGAGCTGACTTACTACTTTCCTATGAAGCCCTATTGCTAACAAGGGCTCCATAGGAAATAGTAAGTGATAACCTCATGCTGAATGAAAGGCTTGAGGCTATCCCTTACAGCGCTCCGATTCTCCCGATCACCACTAGGGAGCCGGAGCGCTGCCAAGTTTACTTTCGGTTTTAAGCGCGTGCAGATGCCGTGATCAGGATTGATCACGGCATCTGCAGGATCAAATGATCGCGGTCGGCAGCGCTGCCGACCGCGATCATCAGCTGCGGGGGTCAGCTACAGGAATCAGCCGGACCCCCGCAGCGATGGTGCCCGCAGCGGCCAGGAGCGGGCGCCATCTTTAGGGACTGGACACATGACGTACCCATACGTCATGTGTCATAGAGAGTTAAAATCAGTAGTGCATACTAGTGTTGATCACGAATATTCGAATTGCAAATTTTAATCGCGAATATCGGCACTTCTATAATTCGCGAATATTTAGAATATTTTAAAAAATATTCGTAATCGAGAATATTCATTTTTTTTAAATACCAGTCTATGCAAATTTTTATGCAAATTTTATGCAAATTTTTAATGCAAATTTTCGCAATCAAGAAAATAATGCCTGAAGATCAGGAATTCGGGAATATATGGCGAATATTCACCCAAATATTTGCAAAATATCGCGAATTCGAATATTGCCCCTGCTGCTCATCACTAGTACATACATTATAAAGGACCCTCCAGCACTGCATGGAAGATCATAGGCCTGGGTCCGATATGAGTAGTTCCGCTTCCACAGTTTGTCAAGGGTTCAGTACGCTTCTGTGGCTCCTCCATCAAGAAGCCCCACTAAAAAACATATCTAGTCAGAGGTGGGAACATCCAGCAGTGGGCACAGCTGTTGGAAGTGCTGAAAAACCCCCTTCACATCACCAATTGCCTGATTAAATTACTTGAAGTCTTTCTGTGTGATCCTTCAGGGTTCCTTAATTCTTGGGTCCCAACTCAAAGTTGTTTTTCTTTCCTTTTTGGCCTCCATTGCGGCTTCAATTGTGGCTTGTTTCTACTGGGCCCTTGCGAGCAGCTTCTTGCTTATACTCCTGGGTGACGCCTAGGACCAGAACTGACAGTTTCTCCTGATACCACAACATCCATTGGTTTCTACTGGCAAGAATCCCAGTTTCTTGCACTTGTCCATAAGTTATCAGGGAGAAGGTGGTATGGCCAACCTTCTCCAACAGATCAATCAGTCGATTTTAAGATTGTCATTGGTAGTTCAAGTCGAGTTTGTAAGCTATCTTTTGTAGGCTCATTGCTGTCCAGTTTTTGTACTTATTCTCAGGTTCTCAGGGTGGTTCTTCATGGGACTTTGCTTTGTTGATCCCGCTGATGCCAACAGTTTGTAGTGGGGTTTGTTCTTTTTCGTGCAATCAACAGAGCAATTGATGCAGGGACAGCCCCAACAATGTTTATTGCAACCATAAAAACCATGTCCAACTAGCCCTGCACTGCACATATATGAAATGGGACCATGAAACCCAGTATAGTCCAATGCTAGTCAATGTTGAACTAGAACCTTTTAGTTGGGGGAGGGGAGGAGTACAGCCTAACAGAAACACTCTTGCAATTACAGTCTGCTATAGACTTGTATTGAACCTCAATACAAATGAATGTGAATGACTAAGCAGTTTTGAGATGTAAACAACAGTCTAGACAGAGCTTAACCTCTTGATGACCTCTGCTGTACATGTACTGTACCATGGAAGTCGCCACTTTAAAGATGATGCCCACTCATGAGTTCAGTGGGTACCATAGTTGCCGAGTTTCTGCTGTTTCAAACAGAGGAGGTCCGGGGTGAATGTCTGCAATTAGCCATAAGGCCAATTGTAGACATTAATCCCCTCTGTTCTTGTGGTCAAATGTGACCAGAGCATCTGTTCGTTGAAGACTCGGTAGCTGCGTGCTACCACTTCTGTAAACGCCTTCCCCAGCTGGGGAAGATATTACGTTACAATGATAGCACAGCGTTACAAATAGGCTTCAATACCTATCATTGGAATATACCAATACAAGTCTGCAGATTGCAGCACCGTATTGGAATACAGTAACTAGTATCATTGTAAGACAGTAACATAGTTTATAAGGCTGGGCTGAAAAAAGATCTCTGTCCATACAGTTTAGTCTGTTATCCTGCAAGTTTATTCAGAGGAAGGCAAAAAACCTGTGAAGTGGAAGCCAATTTCCCCATTTTGGAGGAAAAAAATTCCTTCCCGGCTCCAAATAGGCAATCAGAATAACCACTTGGATCAACAACCCTTCTCCAGAAATTGAATAACTTTAACCTATAATACTAATATACTCCAGGACCCTCTTGAACTTTTTTAGTTACAGTAGTTATCCGTCACCACCTCTTCCGACAGAGTTCCATTGTCTCACTTCTCTTACAGTAAAGAATCTTCTTCTATGTTTGTGTAGAAACCTTCTAACTAGTGATTTCTAAAGTGGGAGGACTAAGTTGTCATTACATTTATCTATTCCCCTTTTGATGCATCCCATAATCCCCAAAATCTTATTGGCCTTGGCAACAGCTGACTGACACTCGTTTCTACAGCTTAGTTTGCTGTTGACTAAAATTCCTGAGTCCTTTTTAATTTCATTGTTACCCAGTGTTTTGCTATTTAGTATATTATGTACTGGTGACATGTATTTTTCCTTCACTGACCCAATCTATGTCAGTACAGTTAATACCCACCCTCTGTTTTCTATCACTGAGTCAGTCACTTACCCACATACACACAATATGTCACCTCATCTATTTTGCTTATTATTAGATTTTTGTGGGCTCTGGTATATTAAGTGGGTTATAATAAACTCCTATTAGTATTTTATTATTGTTTTTGCCTCCATGTATGTCTAGCCACAGTGACTTGACATATTCATTTCCCTCATTTGTATCTTCCCGTAGGGTGAGCTTTAGACAGGACTTTACATAAAGTCAACCCCCTCTCTGGTTTTACAATCCATTCTAAACAGATTGTAACCCATTACGTTAACCGCCCAGTCAAAGTTATCATCCAGCCATGTCTCAGTTATTACCACTATGTCATAGTCCTCTTCATACATGACTTATTCCAGATAACCAGTTTAGTAAGGCTTCTGGCATTAGTATATATGATTAAGAAGTTTTTGAAATTCTTTATATTTTTATCCTAGACCTTTCCTTCTGAACTTTTCTAGTCCCTTCCTCCAATTCATCCCCAGTCCCATTACCTTGCGCCAGGTCACTATTTGCACTATCTCCCCTTCCATTATGTAATTACTTTCCCGTCCAGTCCCTAGTTTAAACACTTCTCCAACCTTCTAGCCATTTTCTCACCTAACACAGCAACACTTTCCCAGTTGAGGTGCAGCCTATCCCTACAACAGAGCCTGTAGCCAACAGAGAAGTCGGTCTAGTTCTCCAGGAACCCAAAACCCTCCTTCTTACACCAATTCTTGAGCCACTTTTTACCTCCTTAATTTCCCACTGCCTTTCTGGTGTGGTACCGGTAGTAGTTCAGAAAATACTACCTTTGAGGTTCTTGCTATAATCTTGTGACCGAAGTCCCTGAAATCATTTTTAAGTTTGTGACTGCTTCTAGTTTGGACCATGACCACTGGTTCTTCATCAGCCCTTCCCAGTAATCTATCAACCCGATCCGCGGTATGTCGAACTACTGTAAAGTGCCGGGAAGACAACACTGTTCGAATATACTGGTCTTTGTGACAGGTTGCCCTATCTGTACCCCTAATAATCGAGTCAAGGGTTAACAACAAAATAAAGCTCAATATTTATTACTCTGATTCTGAAGTTGGTCGTATACTCTCTTATGGGCTACGGCGGGGCACAGAAGGCAAGGAGCGCCATATGTTTTTGGAGCAAATAGTGGCAATCAAAAGAAAGAGGCGCTCACAGGGTAATAACGTCAAGTGAAGAGTGGTAAGTGGATAGTCAAAAGAATGGGCACAACCACAATAAAGGCAGAATAGGATCAATGGGTGGTTGGTGCAGCATAAGCTTGTCCAGTAGCCTTAGACAGGAGCCACACCGCCGGTCGGGTAAACAGTAGAAATGAAGAGACGTCAGACCATGTGAGTCGAGCGTAGGACAGCAAGGGGCGCACTTTAAAATCCAGTAGGTAGACAAACAGTTCAATTTATTGTAAGACGACGCGTTTAGGGGTAAAGCTGACCCCTTTATCAAGTCTGATATGCAAGTCAGCGTGATCACTGACATGGCCGCCAATTCCTGGGCACATGGAGGATGCCGACAGCATTTGAAGAGACCCTGAGGTACCCCCACAGTGAAAACCACCCAAGGAATTTTTAAGGAGTGTAGTGAGCACTTGAGCCAACAGGCATTTTATAGAATTTCTAATACTGGGCCGTGAAAATAAAAATACATTTTTTTTCAAGAAAATGGTGCGTTATACCCAAACTTTCATTTTCACAAAGGATAACAGGCGAATATCCCCCACAATTTGCTACCCATTTTCTCCTGCAACAGTAACACTCCTGTTGTGGTCATAAACTATTATTTGGGGATACTCCAGGGCTCACAAGAGAAGCATCTGGATTTTCTAACATGGAATTCTCGGACATGGTTTTTAACTTTTTATTGTTTTGTTGACTGAGCTGCATAAGGGCTTATTCTTTGAAGGACATGCCGAAATTTTGTATTGACCTAATTTTGAGGTACATTTGGCACTCTGATTGCTATTTATTTTATTTTTGGGAGGTGAAGTCACAAAAAAAGCTGTTTGGTGTCATTTTTCTATATACTTTTTACACCGTTCACTTGATGGGTTAGCTTATGTAATATTTTTATAGATCTGGTCATTATAGACACAACTATACCAATGTAATTTTTTTTTACGTGTTAGACAATAACAACATTTTTACAAAAAAATCATGTTTTTGTGTTGCCATTTTCTTAGAGCCATATTTTTTTATTTTTTCTGGCTACAGTCTTGTATTTTTGCGGGATGAGGTGATGTTTTTACTGCTTCCAATTTAGGATACATATGACTTTTTGATTGACTGATATTATGTTTTTAGCAAGCGAGGTGATAAAAAAACTGTTTTGGTGTAATTTTTATTTGTTTTTATTACGCAGTTCACTTGATAGGAGTGATGTTGTGATATTTTGAAGAGCCAGTTGTTATCGATGCAACGATACCAAACATGTTTTATCCCTTTTTACGTTTTACACAATAAGAGCATTTTTTTAAAAAAAAATCATGTTTTTGTGTTGCAATTTTCTTAGAGCCATATTTTGTACATTTTCTGGCTATGGTCTTGTGTGACGGCTCATTTTTTTGTGGGATGAGGTGACTTTTTTATTGCTACCATTTTAGGGTACATATTACTTTTTGATCGATTGACATTATGTTTTTGGGAGGTGAGATAACTAAAAGCTGCTTTTAGTGTAATGTTTATTTATTTATTTATTTTACAGCATTCACCTGATGGGATAGATCATGTAAAACTTTTGTAGAGCTGAGTCGTTACGGATGCAGCAATACCAAATATATCTTTTTATTCTTTCTATTTTTAACATTTTTAAAATGACTTAATTATTATTTTTTTTATTCTGCACTTTTTATTGTACACTACAAGACCTCTGGGGGACATTTAACTTCATTTTTTTTTACTATTGATTTCTCCGGTAACTGGGGATGACATAGTAGCCCCAGTTGCAGTACAAGGGAAATACAGCCCCCAGAGAGGCTGTACAGCATAATATTATACTGTACAGCCTCAGTGCAGGGCTGATCGAGGTCTGTGGAAGGCCCGACAGCTCCAGCACTCTCCGGCCCCGGCTGTCGCTTCCTTGCTGAATACACAGCGCTTGTTCAGTGCTGTGTATACAGCGATCCAGAAGGAAAGAACGCCCAGGAACGGTCCCTGCCTTCTTTATGGGGTGCCCTACTGTCACTGACTGCAGGCCCCAGGCACAGCAGCTGCACTTGCTGCGATCTCTGAAAGGATGTTCCAAAACATCCATTCAGAGATAAACTCGACAGCTCAGAACGTTTATAGTCAACGGGCAGTTAGGAAATGGTTAAAAAACGTGTTATGCTTTTTCAGATTCCAAAGCTTCTAAAAATTGTCCCTTAAAAGGGGCAGATGATGTTTAAGGACACACAATGTTATGTGATAAAAAAGATATATACAATTAAAGTGGCTTGTTGGGGGAACACGAGTCTAAATATTATCATAGAGAGAATAGAAGAAAACAGCGGCACTCACAAGATTCTTTTGCAGCTTTTATTGTTCCATTTTAAGGTGGATGCGGGTACAGCATTGCAAAAGACAACAGCCATTTAGCGCTTCCTCAGGCCTCAATGTTGTTTTCTTCTATTCTCTCGATGGTTGTTTTGGATATGAAACTATGAGTTGGCTGAGCACCGCCTGTGAACACAAGAGAAAAGGTGCCAGAATAGTCTAGAAATGAACATTATGCACTTTGGGCAGAACTGACCACTTTATTCTATTTTTGCATAGTCTAAAAATTATGCTTTGACAGGGTTGGAATGCTGCCCCAACGACACACACAAATGTTGATTGTCAGAAGAAAAAGTGGGCTGTGAAGTCTATATGCTCCCTTTTAATTAGGAGGAGCAACAATGTAGTGTGGATGTGGAAATTATACAGTATGGATATAGTGCCATGCGGCCGCAATAGCAGTGGCAGCAGAAGCAGCATAGCATAGAACATACCAGGCTGTCTATGGGTGGCAGTAGTAATAGTAGCAGTGATAGTGGTAGTGGTGGCAGATGTTTTGCATTAATGGTGGTGAGAATCACAAAAATAAACGTGGCCTAAATGGGTGGGACTGCTCCAGACCCCAAACACTGTGGCGTGTTTCTAACTGGGGGCAGTTCCTCCGCATGTGGTTCGCAGCGAACGGCTATCCCCAGCAAAAATTGCATACAATGGAGGATGCCGGCGCGAACCACAAGCACCACACAAACATCCTACACAAAATAAAACATGTGCGGATGAAAATATATAAACACATAACTCACAGAAAAAAGATGCACCACATGGATAAGCAACTGACAACACTGGCTAATCCCTCACTCTGGTGTTAAAAGCTGAGAAATTCGCCAATATTTCCAATCAGGAACATATCGGAGCCCCTTTAGGCACCACTACACGGTATCTCAGCATGACATGGGGTCCTACCACTAGACTACCTATGGTGTGTGAACAAGGTCTGAACAGGTATTAAGCAGCCTACAGCCCCATCCCACTCACCTGCACTGCAGGACCAACAATGCAATGGGGAACAAATGAGGCCGCAAGCTACACCCACAACAGACCATGTGACACAGGCTTCCAGGTGCAACAGAATGTTTACCAGCCATATGCAATGGCACATTCAATACATATAAAACAAGAATCACAAAAATAAACGTGGCCTAAATGGGTGGGACTGCTCCAGACCCCAAACACTGTGGCGTGTTTCTAACTGGGGGCAGTTCCTCTGCATGTGGTTCGCAGCGAACGGCTATCCCCAGCAAAAATTGCATACAATGGAGGATGCCGGCGCGAACCACAAGCACCACACAAACATCCTACACAAAATAAAACATGTGCGGATGAAAATATATAAACACATAACTCTTGTTTTATATGTATTGAATGTGCCATTGCATATGGCTGGTAAACATTCTGTTGCACCTGGAAGCCTGTGTCACATGGTCTGTTGTGGGTGTAGCTTGCGGCCTCATTTGTTCCCCATTGCATTGTTGGTCCTGCAATGCAGGTGAGTGGGAGGGGGCTGTAGGCTGCTTAATACCTGTTCAGACCTTGTTCACACACCATAGGTAGTCTAGTGGTAGGACCCCATGTCATGCTGAGATACCGTGTAGTGGTGCCTAAAGGGGCTCCGATATGTTCCTGATTGGAAACATTAATGGTGGTGGCAGTAGGGGATAAGCAGAAGCAAGAGCTGAGGCAGCGGTGGCTGCAGAAGCAGCAGCCATATTGTACATATTGGCAGAAAGGCAGCAGCAGCCTTACGGAAGATGAAGGTCGGCAGGCCGCAGAAGTAGCATGATGGCGGTGGTGGCACGATGGAGGCGGCAGTAGCAGCCGTACAGAATGTCATGGTAGGCAGGTCGCAGCAGTGGTATGCTGGTGGCAACAGTCATACAGAACATGATGGTAGACAGGTCGCAACAGTGGTATGATGGCATGCAGCAGCCATACAGAACGTGATGGTAGGCAGGCTGCAGCAGTGGCTTCATGGAGGCCCCTCATGAGATGGCCTTGCAGTTCACATATGGCGATATTCGCATGCGTCATATTCTTTTGTATTGCGCCAAACTTTGACCCATGACATATCCATCAGGTGGGACAAGACAGCCAATTGAAACGTTTTGGCACATGGACATACCCCCACCCTATAAATCATCTAGATCTGGCAGCCATTTTACATTCTGTGTTTTGCCAGTGTTGGGAGAGGTTGCTTTGTGGAGCAGTGACAGACTGTTAGGGACAGGAAACGCTAGCTAATAGGGCCACAAAAGTCCTTTTAAGCACTAGTACTGAGGGGTGTGATATACTTACAATATACTTTCTAGTGCATTTGTATTGTGCAGCAGTTGTGTGCGGTTCTGCTGCGATACCGCAGGTATATAGAGGGACAAACACTATTGGAACAACTATTTGCAACGGGTATGATATACCTGTTGTGGCAAAAAAAGAAACTTGAGGGGTGTGATATACCTGCTTCCACAAAATACTGATTAAGGGGATTGATATACCTGCTTCCACTAAATATTGATTGAGGCCTGCAATACACCTGCTTCCACAAAATACTGATTGATGGCTGCGATATACCTGTAACCTGTTGCCCCAAATAAACAGGGTGGTGTGATATAACTGTTGTGGCAAAAAAAATTTGAGGGGTGCGATATACCTGCTTCCACAAAATACTAATTAAGGGGATTGATATACCTGCTTCCACCAAATATTGATTTAGGCCTGCGATACACCTGCTTCCACAAAATACTGATTAAGGGGTTTGATTTATATGCTTTCACCACACCAAATACTGATTGAGGCCTGCGATACACCTACTTCCACAAAATACTGATTAAGGGGTTTGATATACCTGCTTTCACCAAATACTGATTGAGGCATGCGATACACCTGCTTCCACAAAATACTGATTAAGGGGTTTGATATACCTGCTTCCACCAAATACTGATTGAGGCATGCGATACACCTGCTTCCACAAAATACTGATTAAGGGGTTTGATATACCTGCTTCCACCAAATACTGATTGAGACCTGCAATACACCTGCTTTTACAAAATACTGATTAAGGGGATTTATATATATACCTGCTTCCACCAAATACTGATTGAGGCCTGCAATACACCTGCTTCCACAAAATACTGATTAAGGGGATTGATATACCTGCTTCCACCAAATAATGATTGAGGCCTATGATACACCTGCTTCCACAAAATACTGATTAAGGAGATTGATATACCTGCTTCCACAAAATACTTATTAAGGGGATTGATATACCTGCTTCCGCTAAATATTGATTGAGGCCTGCAAGATACCTGCTTTCACAAAATACTGATTAAGGGGTTTGATATACCTGCTTCCACGAAATACTGATTGAGTCTTGCGATATGGCTGCTTCCACAAAATACTGATTAAGGGGATTGATATACCTGCTTCCACCAAGTATTAATTGATTTTCTGTCCGGTGAATGCCTAATGTTTGGGGCCTGTACTCCACTGGCCTACAGTAAAATTGTTATCCACTGACTGCCTAATATGCCTCCAGCCGCATAATCACTTGTTCTTTTCTGTCCGGTGAATGCCTAATGTTTGGCGCCTGTGCTCCACTGGCCTACAGTTAAATTGTTATCCACTGACCGCCTAATATGCCTCCAGCCACATTATCACTTGTACTTTTCTGTCTGGTGAATGCCTAATGTTTGGGGCCCATACTCCCGTGGCCTAAAGTAAAAATTTTCTAGGCTCCAGCAGAGCACATTTTTGAGAGTTTTCCTTTAAGATGCATAAAAATGGCCCCTGATTAAAATAAATATTTTTTGTGGGAATTTATGCCAATAATCCCCTTCTGGTATGTCACTGTCCATGTTGTGGGACTATTTGTGCACTTCTAGTAAGTATTTGGTTGCTGCAAATATGACCTGCAGGTTTTTCAGGTTCATCTGTAATTAAAGTGAATGGGACCCGCTGCAACGCGCGGTTCGCGAACATTTGATGGCGAACACGCATTCGCGAACCGTCTTGATGTTCGTCCATCACTACTGGAGGACAGTCCAGCAAACAAGCCGACTCCAGCTCATTCCTATAGTGCAGGCTACACAATCACAGCTGGAAGGTAACTAATCGGTACAGACAACATTTAAAAATCTTCATAAATATGTCTTAGTATGTTCAGGTCTCACAGCCGTTGTAACAGAATGGTAAGAAGCGGTATAACATGTAGTAAGCACTGCAGGGATCATGTCTAGGACATTTAAGATGTCTGGGGGGTCTCGAACATTGTGGGCAAGGTCCGAGAAGAGAGTCGTCCATGTGTTCAATACTGGATGTTATTGATGGCCAGCTCAGTGATGAATCCCAGCACTCGGATTAGGTAGGAGGAACTTCACTTTTGCTTCACAATGCGCTAATTCTACAGATGCCATCACCTTGACGAGCTGGGCTGCTGATAAGTGGATTCTAGTGTCTGAAGAAATGCGACTAAAGACATTGGAATAAATTGTCCACTTCTTCCAACGTGACCTCGTCCTTTGATTTATGAATATCATTCCACAAAGTCTTGAAGTCCTCTGCGTGGACTGAAGTCCTCTGGTCAGGGGACTGGAAACATGGCACCTAGAAAGAAGGAATTCTACTTCGTCAGCTTCGATTCGCTTATCTCTATTCAGGGTTATACTGTACAGGTGCCTCTCCCTCCTCGAGATAATGAGGAATGACTGACAACAGCTACAGCATGTTTAATCCTTTTTTATTTTTGTATGCCCCGTCCCCAATATCTATTTTCTTGAGTGTTACATTTGACGAGAGTAATTTGGCTTTTTTGGCAAGTTCTTGCTTTGCGATGGCTGGAGACAGAAGATATGGGGCCAATCACATGGTCAGAACCGTACCCTGGTGACAATCGCTTTGATATCTACTTTCCCATGGATGCAAACATGTCACTGGCGCATGAAAGATAATATACTACACAGACCCATTTGCAGTAGGAGCTTAGGTCCAGGATGTTGTATTATTTCAAAGATAATTTTAGCTCTATTACCTTTTCAGTGTTCCTCTGGAAGGCACATAAAGCTGTGATTTGTGGATACTGCTTTGCTATAGGTTCACGTTTAAATTTTTATTAATCTCTCTAGGAAACTCTCTGTTATCTTCATTCCATGCATTAGAACAAACCCTGACTTAAAGTCCCTCTAGAACCCTACTGCATTGCATACTTGATACTATGGCGTGCCTTAGAGAACTGGCTTTTAAAAAGACAGAAAAACTGTTACTTTATTCGCATCAAAAGTGTTATGAGAGGAGTAATAAAGCCCACTCTTTGTTAGCTAAGCAACTTAAATATCAATAATCAACTACAAATGCTGTTGATGTTTATATGCAAAAATGGGGTGTACCCATATATATATATAATATTTACCACCAAAAAGCTGGTACACAAATTCCCTTTAAATATACTCAATTTTTATTTAAATAACGATATAAAATAATCACCTTACCATCAGTAGGAGAAACACGATTCAATAACGCCATACAATTCCTATTTTGGTTGACATACATGAAATAACCAACATACAGGTTAGCTGATCCCACATGTAATACTGCTAGGTCTATTATGAACACGCTTAGAGCAATGACATAAACTATGTATTATGTAAACTACATGCTAAACAAGCAGTGAGATAAATCTAGACCCCTATACCGCAATGTTGCTACTCAGCCCATTGAAGGTAATAATGTAACCACCGCAGTTATATAAATAGCAAAACACACTAAACCACATACCGAAATGTGATGTTCACCAACCAAAGAATAGGAATGGCGCCCTCTACGTATGCTTGCGTTAGCTTCTTCCCCTGAAGGAGGTTATAATATCAGGTGGGCTATCAACATCATACAAATCACCAATAACATAGATCAAAGTGCTCTCTTGCTCAGTTTGGACACAGAAAACTCATTTAACCTCCTGGGAGTGGCCTATTTTGTTTTCCACATTAGCTGCATTCAGTTTTTCCAGCCCCTTTCTGTCTGTGATTTGGGCTTTATAAACTTTGCCTTCTGCAGCTATCAAACTCCCTTATGCCACTTCTCCAGTGTTTCATATATACAATGGCACTTGGCAGGGTTGCCTTCTGTCTCCATTACTGTTTTTTTGTGCATCAAACCACTAGCAGCCACCTCCACCCAAATATTAGGGGTATCCTAGTCTGTGATAAAGGAATTTTAATTGTTGCTGTTTGCTGATGACGTTCTGTTGTCATTAACTCATCTACATGTAACCCTACCTAACTTACATTACCTTTTGAAACACTTTGGCCGTCTATCAGGGTATAAGATAAACACATCAAAAACGGAGGCACTTCCTGACAACAGAGCATGTTACGCTTTACAAAATAACTTCTCTTATCGGTGGTGTACTGGTTCCATTCACTACCTGGGAGTGCATATAATACATACCAAGAACTGTATACATACATACCAAGAACTGTATAATAAGAATTTCCCTCCTCTACATGCTGAAATTAGGAGACTTTTGGACCGATAGACTTCTCTTCTACTCTCCCTGGTCGGACATATTGCTTCCATCAAAATAACCATAAAAAGTTGCACTATCCTTTTGAGACCCTGCTGATTCCGGTATCTCGTAGAGTACCGAAAGCCTTAAAATCCTCTTTTCTGCACTTTGTCTGGGCCGGGGGGTGGCATAGGATCTACTGCTCCATGCTCTATGCTTCTAAGTCTGAAAGCGAACTGGCGATACCGTACATTCCTAAGTACTATTGGGCGACACATCTTAGGCCGATCCAGCATGTACCTCCCTTCTGGCATATGCGAAATGGGCGGAAGTAGAGAAGCTTTAGATTGTCCCGATTCATACAAATTCTTTGCTTTGGGGCTATTCGAGCTCTGTGAAATGGCCATCTTGGCTGGGATCAATGTGCAACATCTGGAATACATGTTCCAGGCTGTTTCCTCTCTCTTCCGCCCATTCTGTGATCCTCCTTTCTTTTTACAACCCTCCTACCTGATAGTGCTTCTTCTGATTTCTCACGCCCATGGTTTGAAAGGGGAATATTTAGTTTTCTAGACATAGTAGATCATGCCACATTAAAGCCCCTCCCCTTTGAAACCTTATGGACGCTTTTCGACTTGACTGCTATGGCTCACTATTCTTACTGACAGACATCATTTTTATACTTCCTTATTCGCAGGACAGACGGTCTCTTTGGCTACTTCCTTTGAGATGTTGTGCAAATTGACCTTTTCTAGAATGGGACTTATTTTGACCATTTATCTGATTTTAACTTGCCCTAGCCCAGATCAGTTTGTTAGACATCCCTATATGCACAAATGGGAAAGCTTTTTGGGTTGCTTTCTTCCCCCGGATATGTGGCGGTGTATTTGGCATAGAGCGACATCCTCCTTCATATATGTATGTTATAGGGAAAACCAATATAAAATTCTCTTGTTTTGGTACCACACACCTGCGTAGATGCAATTGTAAATGGTTTTATCGCACTGGAAAATAAAAGGTTACAAATTATTTATTCAAGCTGGACTTTTCCTTCAAATTTGCACACGCCTGCGGTGGTACATGGATTAAACTCCTCCATTCCAGGTTTATGTTGGGGATCGGGCAGTGATCTTCCCCACCTATTCTGGAGTTGTTCTGTAATCCACCCTTTCTGGTTGAAGGTGTGGAGGCTGGTGAATAGAATCTTGCTGGTATATATACAACTGGAGCCTGCATGCTACATGCTTAATGTCTTCTCTAGTAACATGGGCAGGCTATACACTAAGCTAGTAAGCCACATTTATAAGGCAGCTAAGTGTTTAATAGCCCGGCACTGGAGGAAGCAGAACCCTTCACGTTTGAGGAATTGTGGGCGCGGATTAGGGAGGTTAGTAGCATGAAATATCTAACAGCCCTATTGTCTGACAAGGTTGATCATTTTTATAAATAACGTTTGAGAAGAATGGGATAGTTATAAAACATTTTGTGCTAACAGTCACTCTGCATAGGTAACATACAGCTACAGAGATACTTGCTTTCTTGCCCCAGATCGGATTTCTTGTGTATCTATTTCCCTACTCACCCTTCCTCTTGTTCTCCTGTTTTGTGTATATAATGTTGTATATCCTACAGTTACACCTGATAGAATGATATGTAGCTGTCTTCTTTTTCCTTCTACTTCTACGACATGAAAGTTTGGAATTACTGTTTCTGTCAATGGATCTGCTTATTGAACAGCTTTTTGTATGTCAAAAATTTTAAATAAAATATACAAATGGAAAGACAGTGAGGTCTAGTGCCAGAGTTAGAATTTTGGATTTGAATGCTGTGAATTTGTCTAGCTTGTACCAGACATTAGTAACGTTGGCTGCTTGTTAATGCTCTGTTCATACAAAAATATTACAGATTAATTATGTGAAACTTCTTTTGCCGTTATTAAAGCCTCTCTTATAATTAGTCAATAAGCACCTGGTAATTAGCAGTCATCAAGATTTTTTTAATTTTCTTTCTATACAGAAAGAATGCATGATGGCAGGTATTCACTGTTGTTGGAATTATGTGTCATTTTATGCCAAATTAAGCAAAGTGATAATTAAGTTGCATCCCTGTAAAATGAGGATCATCTGTCCCCGCCTTCTTTGAATTTGTTTTGTCAAAATTGCCAAAGACTCATGACGACAAGCAAAGTGCTCATGCCACAGGGGGACTGGGGGTCGTGAGCATAGAGGATGGAAATGGTTGTGTTGGCATTGAGGGTAACTGTAGTGATTACAGTGGCTAATCCCTGTTCCAGCAACCTCAAGGGCCACGCATGCAGTGATTGGATGGGTGCAACCCTTCTTCCCATGGGGAACACCCTGGCCTTTGGGGGTCTCGTGCCTGGTGGTGGCTGGGGTGCATGTGATGTTGCAAGAATGAGTGCCTGAATGCAAGGCAGGCGAGCAGAGGAGCGGATTAGGCGTGGACCCCAGTGACTGGGCTAGCTTGGTTACAGTAAAATACAGACTCTCTTAAGCTGTTTATAGGAGATGGCAACAAGGATAGTCCTCCCTGAGTCTCTTTCTATAGATATGTGCAATCTTCCCAAATGACCAAAGGCGTGCAATAAATCTCAATAAATCTCTGCAATGTACAACTGTGGGTTGCCATCCTAGATCAGATGGCTAGTCCATCTCAGTAGTATGACAGATACCAAACACAATATAACCCAGACCATGTGCAGCAAAGTCTACAGCTGTATGCGTGCATTACCTTTACCGTCACTGTCCCTTTTGGTCCTCAACCTTAGGAATAATTCAAAATTTCTTTCGCTCAGAGGTTGGTACTTGACAAAATTGCTTTTCTGGCAGCTTTACACACAATGTTGGTGTCTTCCTGGAGAAGAATTATTTTCTGATTTGGCTTTTCTGGGTTACACTAACTGAAAAATCTTTAGCAGAAGGTTTCCGTTCCAGTTCATTAGTTGTGATTCACTGCCTGTAAAGACGGTTAAAATAAAAATAATAACACCTTTATTCTTGTATTATTTAAAATTGTTAGTGATACCATCCCCTCATGGGAACAAATAGGCAAATAATGAAGGGGTAATGTTTCTGTGTACGGTGTGCAACAATGTATCACACCACTGTGTTCTGTGTATCAGAAACTAACATCCAGCAGAGGTCAGTAAATATAAACACCTAAATTACATTGGCTACAATGTTATTGAGCCAAGTGTGATCTGGATGTAGATTCCCCTCCACACAGATATAATTACCAGGGTGAGACCCTGCTGAGAATGAACAACTCAGTGACAGGATGTCTATTCACCCAGAGTTCAGAGAGTCCTTGGGCTATTATGTATTGCCTCCAAAGGACACCTAAGTATGCGTGACTACAAAAACCAACACTCCTTGTGAGGAGATATTTTACAGTCACCGTGCTAGTCTGAACTCAATAGGGGCACCGACTCTATTGTTGTGTGAGTAACATCCGTACTAGGGATGAGTGAACCCGAACTGGATAGTTCGGGTTCGTACCGAATTTTGGGGTGTTCGGGACACGGCCCCTGACAGTTTAAAAAGAGTTCGGATTCGGATCCGTTGTTCGGCGATTTCTTCCCACTTTCTGAAGGGCTGCACAGCAGCCAATCAGCTAGCGGTTTACTTCTTGCCCTAAGAAGCCATCACAGCCATGCCTACTAATGGCATGGCTGTGATTGGCCAAGTGCAGCATGTGACCCAGCCTCTATTTAAGGTGGAGTCACGTAGCGCCGCACGTCACACTGCTCTGATTAGTGTAGGGAGAGGAAGCAGCTTCTGTGAGGGCGAGATTAGGCAGGGAAAAATCAGCAAAACACCTAATGAAGTGATCGATCTAAAGCTGTGAATCATTCAACTTCTGCTAGTTAATTGCTCACTGGTTTTTAGGCTGCACAGAGCGTTTTTCTGTCACTGTTTTCTGGGGTGATCGGCGGCCATTTGTGTCTTGTGGTGGAACAGCACAAGCTGCCACCAAGTCCATCAATCCATCAATACTAGTTTTTCTTTTTGCTATATCCTACATCAGGGGCTTGACTGTGCTTATTGTCACCCCTAGAAACTCAGGATAGAAATTTCTATATTTTATTAAGGGGTTAAATTAAATTGCCAAAATAGCAATCCCCTAAATCTGGTGTTCCAGCTGTGGCTGGCAAAGTTTAATAGTGTCCGGCAAAGGATATATTTTGTTCTGGGGTGAAATTCAATAGCCAAAATAGCAATACCATAAATCTGATGTCCCAGCAGTGGCTGGCCAAGTTTAATAGTGTCCGGCAAAGGATAGATAATTTTCTGGGGTGAATTTCAATTGCCAAAATAGCAATACCATAAATCAGTTGTTTCAGCTGTGGCTGGCCAAGTTTATTAGTGTCTGGCAAAGGATATATTTTTTCTGGGGTGAAATTCAATTGCCAAAATAGCAATACCATAAATCTGGTGTCCCAGCAGTGGCTGGACAAGTTTAATAGTGTCCATCAAAGGATTTATTATTTTCTGCGGTGAAATTCAGTTGGCAAAATAGAAATACATTAAATCTGGTGATCCAGCTGTGACTGGACAAGTTTAATAGTATCCGTAGTATCTGTTGCAGGCCTAGTTTAAATCTGTCCATAAAAGGGTAAATTTTTTTCTGGGGTGAAATTTAATTGCCAAAATAGCAATACCCTGAATCTGGTGTTCCAGCTGTGACTGGACAATTTCCTAGTGTCCGTCAAAGGATATATTATTTTCTGGGGTGAAATATAGTTGCAAAAATAGAAATACAGTAAATCTGGTGTTCCAGCTGTTGCAGGCCTAGTTTAAATCTGTCCGTAAAGGGTATATTTTTTTCTGGGGTGAAATTTAATTGCCAAAATAGCATTACCCTGAATCTGGTGTTACAGCTGTTGCAGGCCAATTGTTAATCTGTCCGTAAAGTGTAAATTACACTCAGCTTGCATCGCCAAGTATATTTCTTTCCATAAAAGGGTATAATACAAAAGTGTTACATTACAATTGCTGAAAGCATAATCCTGTAAATCTGCACGCACTATTGTGCATTTCATAGTGTATTTCTGTCCGTAAAGGGTATATTACACTCAAGGTGTATATAAAAGTGCTGAGAGGGTAGTCCTCAATAACTTCACACGTTACCATGCATCTCCAAGTGTATTTCTGTCCGTTAAAGGGTATATTACACAAAGTGTTAAAATACAATTGCTGAAGGCATAATCCTACATATTTTTTAACACGCTACTGTGCATCTCCAAGTGTAAATCTGTCCATAAAAGGATACCTTTCATCTAGGGCCTAAATACCAGGCCTACAATTGATATTCCCCTAAATCAGTGGTTAATGCTGTGCCTGGATTAGTGTAATATGGTACATAAATAAATAGGCAGATAGTGTTAGGTGCCTGTAAAACATTTTTTTTTTTCTTATTGTGGTGCTTGGTAACAATGAGGAAAACATCTAGTAAGAGATGCGGTCGTGGTGGTGTTAGTGAACCCTCTGGTGCTGGGAGAGGACGTGGCCGTTCTGCCACAGCCACACGTCCTAGTGAACCAACTACCTCAGGTTCCAGTACCCACCAGAATTTACAGCGATATTTGGTGGGGCCCAATGCCGTTCTAAAGATGGTAAGACCTGAGCAGGTACAGGTGCTAGTCAAATGGGTGGCCGACAGTGGATCCAGCACGTTCACAACATTATCTCCCACCCAATCTTCTGCAGAAAGTGCACAGGTGGTGCCTGAAAAACAAGCCCATCAGTCTGTCACATCACCCCCATGCATATCAGGGAAACTGTCAGAGCCTCAAGTTATGTAGCAGTCTCTTATGCTGTTTGAAGACGCTGCTGGCAGGGTTTCCCAAGAGAATCCACTTAGCCCTTCCCCAGTGTTGGAAGACATAGAATGCACTTATGCACAACCACTGATGTTTCCTGATGATGAGGACATGGGAATACCACCTCATCGGAAGTCCGCACGTCTCTGATGATGACAAAACAAAGGTGCCAACTGCTGCGTCTTTTTGCAGTGTGCAGACAGGAGGTCAGGGAGGAAGACGATGCAGGGGACGATGAGGTCCTAGACCCCAAATGGAATGAAGGCCGTGCCACTGACTTTCATAGTTCAGAGGAAGAGGCAGTGGTGAGACCGAGCTAACAGCGTAGCAAAAGAGGGAGCAGGGGGCAAAAGCAGAACAGCCGCCGCCAAGAGAGTTCGCCTGCTACTGGCCACTGCCACCAGGGACCGAGCACCCCAAAGGCAGCTTCAAGGAGTTCCCTGGCATGGTAGTTCTTTAAACAATGTGCTGACGACAAGACCCGAGTGGTTTGCACGCTGTGCCATCAGATCCTGAAGCGAGGCATTAACGTTCTGAACCTTAGCACAACCTGCATGACCAGGCATCTACATGCAAAGCATGAACTGCAGTGGAGTAAACACCTTAAATACAAGGAACTCACTCAGGCTCCCCTGCTCCCTCTTCTGCTGCTGCCTCGGCCTCTTCCTCTGCCTCAGGAGTAATGTTGGCACAAGCCGCCCACCAAACAGAGGATGTGCCACCGACACCACCACCTGCGTCACCAAGCATCTCCACCATGTCACACGGCAGCGTTCAGCTCTCCATCTCACAAACCTTGGAGAGAAAGCGTAAATTCCCACGTAGCCACCCTCGAGCCTGGGCCTGAATGCCAGCCTTTCTAAACTACTGGCCTTTGAAATGCTGTCATTCAGGCTGGTGGACACAGACAGCTTCAAACCGCTGATGTCCATAGCTGTCCCACAGTATGTTGTTCCCAGCCGCCACTACTTCTCCAAGACAGCCGTGCCTTCCCTGCACAACCAAGTATCCGATAAAATCAAGTGTGCACTGCGCAACTCCATCTGTGGGAAGGTCTACCTAACCACAGATACGTGGACCAGTAAGCACGGCCAGAGATGCTATATCACCCTAAATGCACACTGGGTAAATGTAGTGGCGGCTGGGCCCCAGGCGGAGAGTTCCTTGGTGCACGTCCTTCCGCCGCCAAGGATCGCAGGGCATCATTCTTTGCCTCCTGTAGCCTCCTTCTCCTACTCGGCTTCCTCCTCCTCTGCTGCCACCTGCTCATCCAGTCAGCCACATACCTTCACCACAAACTTCAGCACAGCCCATGGTAAACATCAGCAGGCCGTTCTGAAACTCATATGTTTGGGGGACAGGCCCCACACCGCGCAGGAGTTGTGGCGGGGTATTGAACAACAGACCGACGAGTGGTTTCTGCCAGTGGGCCTCAAGTGGTGGTGTGCAATAATGGGCAAAATCTCGTCGCAGCTCTGGGACTAGCTGGTTTGACGCACATTCCTTGCCTGGGGCATGTGCTGAATTTGGTGGTGCAGAAGCTCATTCACAACTACCCCGACATGTCAGAGCTGCTGCATAAAGTGCGGGCAGTCTGTGCGCGCTTCCGGCGTTCACATCCTGCTGCTGCTCGCCTGTCTGCGCTACAGCGGAACTTCGGCCTTCCCGCTCACCGCCTCATATGCGACGTGCCCACCAGGTGGAACTCCACCTTGCACATGCTGGAGAGACTGTGCGAGCAGCAGCAGGCCATAGTGGAGTTTCAGCTGCAGCACGCACGGGTGAGTCGCACTGCGGAACAGCACCACTTCACCACCAATGACTGGGCCTCCATGCGAGACCTGTGTGCCCTGTTGCGCTGTTTCGAGTACTCCACCAACATGGCCAGTGGCGATGACACTGTTATCAGCGTTACAATACTACTTCTATGTCTCCTTGAGAAAACAGGGCGATGATGGAAGAGGAGGTGGCCCAGGAGGAGGAGGAGGATGAGGGGTCATTTTTAGCACTTTCAGGCCAGTCTGTTAGAAGTGCCTCAGAGGGAGGTTTTTTACAACAGCAGAGGCCAGGTGCAAATGTGGCAAGCCAGGGCCCACTACTGGACGACGAGGAGGATGAGGTGGAGGAGGATGAGGATGAAGCAGGTTCACAGCGGGGTGGCACCCAACACAGCTCAGGCCCATCGCTGGTGCGTGGCTGGGGGGATACGGAGGACGATGCCGATACACCTCCCACAGAGGACAGCTTGTCCTTACTTCTGGGCAGCCTGGCACACATGACCGACTACATGCTGCAGTGCCTGCGCAACGACAGCAGAGTTGCCCACATTTTAACGTGTGCGGACTACTGGGTTGCCACCCTGTTGAATCCCTTGTACAAAGACAATGTGCCCACCTTAATTCCTGCATTGGAGCGTGATAGGAAGATGCGCGAGTACAAGTGCATGCTGGTCGACGCGCTACTGAGAGCATTCCCAAATGTCACAGGGGCACAAGTGGAAGCCCAAGGCGAAGGCAGAGGAGGAGCAAGAGGTCGCCAACGCAGCTGTGTCACGGAAATGTGGAAAAGTTTTGTCTCCACGCCACAGCTAACTGCACCACCACCTGATAAGGAACGTGTTAGCAGGAGGCAGCATTTTACTAACATGGTTGAACAGTACGTGTGCACACCCCTCCACGTACTGACTGATGGTTCGGCCCCATTCAGCTTCTGGGTCTCCAAATTGTCCACGTGGCCAGAGCTAGCCTCTTATGCCTTGGAGGTGCTGGCCTGCCCGGCAGCCAGAGTTTTGTCTGAATGTGTATTCAATTGTGGCGTCATTACTGACAAACGCAGCCGCCTGTCCACAGCAAACGTGTACAAGCTGACGTTCATAAAAATGAACCAGGCATGTATCCCACAGGACCTGTCCATCCCTTGTGCAGAATAGACATTTATAACTGCCTTTCCCTCAACCATATATTCTTGTACTCCGGGGCACTTCTTTATTGAATCCTCTTTTGTTAATTTTACCATTATATTGCGGTGCAACCAAAAGTTGAATGAACCTCTCCTCCGTCTAGGTGCCAGGGGCCTAATTATCTGAAAGTGGCCTGTTCCAGTGGTGGGTGACATGAAGCCTGACTCTCTGCTATGCGACCTCTGTCCTTTGTCTGGGTGCCGTGGGCCAAATATCTGGAAATGGCCTTCTCTATTGCTGGGTGACATGAAGCCTGATTCTCTGCTATGCGACCTCTCTCCTCCGTCTGGGTGCCAGTGGCCTAATTATCTAAAAGTGGCCTTCTCCATTGGTGTGTGACATGACGCCTGATTCTCTGCTATGTGTCCTCTGTCTGGGTGCTGGGGCTAAATAACTGAAAGTTGCCTTCTCTATTGGTGGGTGACTTGAAGCCTGATTCTCTGCTATGGGACCTCTCTCCAATTGATATTGCTTAATTTTTATTTATTTTATTTTAATTCATTTCCCTATCCACATTTGTTTGCAGGGATTTACCTACATCTTGCAGCCCTCTAGCCCTTTCCTGGACTATTTTACAGCCTTTTTAGTGCCCAAAAGTTCGGGTCCCCATTGACTTCAATGGGGTTCAGGTTCGGGATGAAGTTCGGGTCGAGTTCGGATCCCGAACCCGAACATTTTCGGGAAGTTCGGCCGAACTTCTCGAACCCGAACATCCAGGTGTTTGCTCAACTCTAATCCGTACCCAGGACTTGTGCTCTCTGAGTCAGACTGTCACACAGATATCATGGTGCCCTAAAACCGCTGATCTAATATATAGATGTCACCAACCTAACCTGCCTAGCTCTACACGTTTCTGCGCTCTTTGTGAGAGCACCTCATCAGGAGCCTATAGCAGCGATTACAGGTAAGTTATGAATGATAATTAGAACATCTGTGGCGGCGCATTAGCACATGTAGCGTGCACAATGTCAGCGCTATTATGGCCGTCTGGGTTACACATCAACAGTAGCATGCACATTATTTCTCTTGGCTTGCTTGCCAGGAATTACCAGCTAGCAAGGGAGGCCAACCTACCACCCTGCAACTATTACTAAGGACTGCCAGTTAACCATTTCCTACTCATACACAACATTTTGGAATACAGAGTGCATAGATCATAATGAACCAGTGAACTATACAAGCAGAGTGTACCTGGCATGCATGCTGCACCTGCACTCACTGGATTTTGTGTGGCTGTCATGGCCTAAACCAGGTAGGAACTAGTGTTAGGGACCACTCATGGAGGCGACCTTGACGTGGTGAGTGGCTTATTACGCTTTGGCCAAAATGTACACTAATGCCTCATTCAACATCCAGCATGGAGGCAGGGCAGAGTGCTGGTTGCAGAGTGCCATTGCATTTTTGTTTTTACGTTTGTATGTGTATTTCACCATAGCAATGTGCACCTGCATATATGGTTGTGCTGACTGAACCCCCCACCCTTTTTTCTTTGTAGTATATATTGGAGGCGTGGCGATCTCCATGCAGTCGTGCACACCTGACTAGTTAGTCTGCCCTGGAGGCTGGTTTTAAAGTCAGTATAAAACTAAGTCTGCTTTAGTAGCCATTTGGCTCCAGGAGAAGTATATAGTGGGCTCAGCATGCATGTTGGTACTTACATCCCTGGATCTGATTGAAGCTGTTATGGCACCAGACGGGTTTACAAGCAGAGTGTACCTGGCTTGCATGCTGCACCTGCGCTCACTGGATTTTGTGTGGCTGTCATGGCCCATAACAGGTAGGAACTAGTGTTAGGGACCACTCATGGAGGCGACCTTGACGTGGTGAGTGGCTTATTACGCTTTGGCCAAAATGTACACTAATGCCTCATTCTACATCCAGCATGGAGGCAGGGCAGAGTGCTGGTTGCAGAGTGCCATTGCATTTTGTTTTTACGTTTGTATGTGTATTTCGCCATAGCAATGTGCACCTGCATATATGGTTGTGCTGAGTGAACCCCCCACCTTTTTTTCTTTATAATATTAAATAGCCTTTCTCAACATGATCAACTCTATTAAATCAGTTATTTATCCTGATAGGAGTGACACACTGATTTTCAAAATCTATTTTATGCACTTATATAGTGCTGCTATATTCCACATCGCTTTACAGACTTTGGCATCAAGCTGTCTTCAATGGGGCTCACAATCTAAGGTCCCTGTCAGAATGTCTTTGGAGTGTGGGAGGAAACCCACACAAGCACGAGGAGAACATACAAACTCCATGCAAGTCACTGTAATCATAACAAAAAGCAACCAAAGTGAAATTCCGACCACCGCTCACGGTGGGCAAGTCCATCCTCAGTTCCACCACATCATCTCCATACAACCACCAACCGTCACGAAGGAGACCGTGTAATCCTACACTGTAATTCGAACCCCCACCCAATAAAATGATGTCCTGCTCCACTCCATCTTCCAAACCCGTAAGAAAAATGTCCGACCCAGTCTCAGTCAGGATAATGCCATCAGGCCTGATAAGGCACTGATTATCACCCTCTAGCTGTCAGAGCCAACTTCGACTTGGCTCCTGACCTCAGTTTGTATTTGACTCTGATCTGGTGCACCCCTTGTACTGATGGGATCTATTGACTCTTGACCTCAGCTTGTACTTACTTGTTATTATAGTGTGCTTGTGTTTCCTCCTGACCCTTGATCTCAGCCCCATTGCTTTTGCTATTGCTATTCTGTGCCGGCCAGGGAAGCTTTTGCTTCTGTGTGATCTGTCTTATTAATTGTGTTCTCTCTGTGTTGTTTTCTTTCTTTAGGCCCCTGCACATACGTAAGCTAGGGACTGCCGCTCAGTTGTACGCCATCGGTTAGGACAGACCGGGCAAGTAGGTAGGGATAGGGTTGTGGGTGGAGTTAGGGCTGCACTTATCCCTACCTATTTGTGACAGCTATTTGCAGAATGTTGTTTTATAAGATGTATGCATAATCCTGTAACTACTTCCAAAAGGCAGTTTTACATCTTGCATGTACACACACCCAGTCACCCCTAGGTCGTGCTGGTACTAAAGATATATATAGAACAAGTTACAGGAAGGGAAAGGCAGTAAGTAGTAGAAAGTTGGAGTTAAGAGCAAGGCCAGTCTAGACCAGACCACTGGAGCAAACAGCAAAATCAGGAGAAGATTAGCTTGCAGCCAAGGGAAGATAATCATATGTCAGACTCAAAAGTCATATGCCGCAGCCAGACTGCAGAGTCAGACGAGGAATTGGCCAACCAAAGCTAAGACTGGACTCGCCAAAAACATCAGAAGCCAAGTAAGGTGACAATTAGCTACTCCTCTAAGTTGTGCACATATTAAGGGTAGGCCTCAAGAGAGGAATAACAGAAATCCAGAGTTTTGAGGAGTATAAGGAGAAACTAGTAGAGACAAGAGTGTTACCTCAGCCTATAGACTTCATTAGCACCCAATGGGAGACAGGAGTAAGCCTACCATGCCTGTTTACAGTCTGTGGTGAAGTACAAGATGCATTTGGAGCCGCATTCCTCTATGAACAGTGTGGACGTATTATTAGAAATTGTGAGTAAAGCAGGAAGGAAAGATACATGTACCGGCCGTGTGAAACAGAGAAGTTTATTCATGTATACTCCAAACCTGGAAGATATGTAGTCAGTCAGCCAGAAGTTACAATAGCCAGAGTATGACCAGAGTCAATACCTGACCAAATACCTGTTATTAGGATTACAGATACAACTAACTTGTGATGTCCTTTAAATGGATTAAAGCTGCCGTTTTGCAGTGCAATAATTTGTACATCTACCTCAAGGTAAGTGATTCTCAGTAAATGTTCAATTTCTTTATTCAAACAGACTCATCATTATTTTACCACCTCATTTGCACTCAAGGGTGCTGGCAGCACAAAATCAGAGACCCTGCCTTCCCTGCACTTTAAACCCCATACCATCAAGGGCACCTCAATCAACATCTCGCTTCAGAAAACTGTGAGTACCAAACTACTACACTTATCAGGCCACCACACTCACGTGCGACCCTGTAGAAGCCGAAGAGGAGGAAGAGGCACCCAGCCCAGCAAGCAGGCGAGCAAGGAAACCCTCACTCTTCTCCTAAAACCTAGCATGCAAAGCAGCAAAAAGGGCACTCTTGTCAGCTAGACAAGTTCCAAGCTTCAGCAGTCCACCAGTGAAACAGGTAGGTCCATAGAACTACCACCCATATATATTAACTCCAGGGGCGGATTGGGAACCTAAAGTGGCCCTGGAAAAAAATACCTAAAAGTGGCCCCACATTGTAGGAGGGTCTAAATTGACAGGAGGTAGGGCAACAAAAGTAGGCGGGTCAGCAAAACCATAGCGCAAAATACCACATACCACAGTGCCGCACAATATATTGCCCCAAAAGCTGTCCCTCTGAGTTGGTCATTAATAGAGGCTTATTTTCTCTCCTTCTCCTCCAGTTGTCTCTGATTAAGATATTGAGCAGGGTGCTTAGTTGGGGAGATGCGGGACATAGTTGAATTCAAGAGGGAATATGCGGTGCCTGGCCGGGTACATGAATACCTGATTCTGCCTTGAATACCTGAGTTAATTACAACTGAGAGCTCATTGTTAGAGTTGAGCAGACACCTGGATGTTCGGGTTCGACGGGTTCGGCCGAACTTTGGAAAAAAGTACGAGTTCGGGGCCCGAACTTGACCCGAACTCAACCCTGAACGCCATTGAAGTCAATGGGGACCCGAACTTTGAGCACTAAAATGACTGTAAAATGGCATGGAAAGTGCTAGAGGGCTGCAAATGCCAGCAGCATGTTGTTAAGAGCATGGCAAGTGCTCTGCAAATGTGGATAGGGAAATGACTTTAAAAACATAAAATAGGTACAAATAAAAATAATAATCTTGATCTAGGAGGACTAGGTCCATATGGAGTAGGAGGTTGAGGAGGCGGCGGATGGGGTGGTCCCCTGAGCAAAGTGGGCCCCTAGACTTGCACCCCTGCACAAGTGCCACATAACACATTACATTTACTGCACTACATACATAAATTCAATGTACAGCACATCAACCAGCCTATGTTCATATAAAAACTTGTTAAATTATTTATTATATTTATTATTTATTACATATATCCATACGGTGGGCCCCCAAAATACATTTTACTGGTGGGCCCCAGGTACACCAGTCCAACACTGGAAGCGGCAGTGGAAGAGGAGGAGGTAGCCTACACTGCTTTTTGGTTTTAAATTTTATTTTTAAAATTAGGGTACACCCCAAAACATTGGGAAATTTAACCTGTGGTAACCACCTCCAGTCATGCTAAACACACGTTCAGACAATACACTGGCTGCAGGGCAGGCCAGCCTCTCCAAGGGGTAAAGGGCAAGCTCAGGCCATGTGCCCAATTTGGAGACCCAGAAGTTGCATGTTCCCAAGTAGTTGATGTATTTTTAATAGAGTGATTAATAAAGATTAAATTTTACCTATTACTAGTCAGAGAGGTTGCAAAGATTACGCTAGGTCCAAGTGACCACCTAACCCCTCTTCCAGAAGTTGCAGGGGCTGACCCGTCACTTAATTCGTGTAGGCGTGGGCACACTTACTGCCCCACCATGTTGGCCAAAAGAGTATAGCGGAAATGTGGGACAAAGTAATGAAGCTTAAATGTGGTACAACTTGTTTAAGTTTAAGCATTGAAGCAAAGGACGTGGCGCGCATCAATTAAAGAAGCATTTCCGAAATTTTATTCCCTGTCACCTATGCAGAGCAGGGGTTTATTCACGTCTAAAATTCTATAATGTAACATAGTAACATAGTATATAAGACTGAAAAAAGACATTTGTCCATCCAGTTCGGCCTGTTTCCTACAAGTTGATCTAGAGGAAGGCAAAAAAAACCCTGTGAGGCAGAAGCCAATTTTCCCCACTTAAGCGGAAAAATATTCCTTCCCGACTCCAATCAGGCAATCAGAATAACTCCCTGGATCAACGACCCCTCTCTAGTAGCTGTAGCCTGTAATATTATTACACTCCAGAAATAAATCCAGTCCCCTCTTGAATTCCTTTATTGTACTCACCATCACCACCTTCTCAGGCAGAGAGTTCCACAGTTTCACTGCTCTTAAAGTGAAGAATCCTTTTCTATGTTTGTGTACAAACCTTCATTCCTCTAGACGCAGAGGATGTCCCCTCGTCACAGTCACAGTCCTGGGGATAAATAGATGATGGGAAAGATCTCTGTACTGACCCCTGATATATTTATACATAGTTATTAGATCTCCCCTCAGTCGTCTTTTTTCTAAAGTGAATAACCCTAATTTTGATAACCTTTCAGGGTACTGTAGTTGCCCCATTCCAGTTATTACTTTAGTTGCCCTCCTCTGAACCCTCTCCAGCTCTGCTATGTCTGCCTTGTTCACAGGAGCCCAGAACTGTACACTGTACTCCATGTGTGGTCTGACTAGTGATTTGTAAAGTGGTAGGACTATGTTCTCATCATGGGCATCTATGCCCCTTTGATGCAACCCATTATCTTATTGGCCTTGGCAGTAGCTGCCTGACACTGTTTTTGCAGCTTAATTTGCTGTTTATTAAAACTCCTAGATCCTTTTCCATGTCAGTGTTACCGAGTGTTTTACCATTTAATATGTACGGGTGACTTGCATTATTCCTTCCCATGTGCATAACTTTACATTTGTCAGTGTTAAACCTCATCTGCCATTTTTCTGCCCAAGCCTCCAACCTATCTAGATCCCTCTGTAGCAGAAAACTGCCCTCTTCCGTGTTAATTACTTTACACAGTTTAGTGTCATCTGCAAAAATAGATATTTTAATGTGCAGGCCTTCTACAAGATCATTAATAAATATATTGAAGAGAATAGGGCCCAATACTGACCCCTGAGGTACCCCACTAGTTACAGTGACCCAATCTGAGTATCTACCGTTGATAACCACCCTCTGTTTTCTGTCACTCAGCCAGTTACTTACCCACATACAGACATTTTCTCCCAGTCCGAGCATCCTCATTTTATATACTAACCTTTTATGAGGTACGGTGTCAAATGCTTTGGAGAAGTCCAGATATACGACATCCATTGATTCGCCGCTGTCAAGTCTAGAACTTACCTCCTCATAGAAGCTGATTAAATTTGTTTGGCATGACCGATCCCTGATGAAGCCATGCTGATATGGCGTTAATATCAACCCAATAATGTAACAGAAAAATTACTGAAATTAATTAACCTGTCTACTTGGTAGAGCAGGGGTCTATGACAGAAAACAATTGTTTATTGTCACCCGAAAATGTAAAAGAAAAATTATTGAAATTTATTAGGCTGTCAACTAGGTAGGGGAGGGGTATATTACACCCAAAAATTGGTGAATTTGACCATAAAATGTAACTGACAAATGTTTATTTTTTTTTACGGGCCTACTAGGTATAGCAGTGGTACTATACACCCAAAAATTAGTGAATTTCAGCAGAAAATGTTAATGACAATTTTTTTTTTTTCTTTTACCGGCCTACTGAATAAACTCCAGGAAGTGGGATTAATGACCAGTACCATTGTTCTTTGACTTACAGGGGGAGGGGGGGAGGGATGTATAGCTGGCTAGCACTGGTGCCTAGCAGCGCTGGGGTCCTGGGTTCCAATTCGACCAAGGACAACATCTGCAAGTGCAGCGTCCCACATTTGTGTAAAAGGCACACTTTAAATCTCTGTATTCATCTAATGTACTGAATGCATGGTATTTCCTATTATCAGGCTGGCAATGTAATTTCACCCATTCGCCTCTAAGTGGTGCTGATGCCACTCATTTATATAGCTTGGGGTGTGTCTAGCTCAGGGTATCAGAATGAGTCAGTGCTTCAGAGTAGAATGAAGAGGAGAGGAGTGTGCATGGAGGAGAGAAACAGGCCCAAACCAACATGTAGCTGTTTTCCTTTCCTCTGGGCCCTGATCAAGACTGGAGAAGAAAAATACAGCAACCAAGCACCAGACAGTGAGTCTATGTATAAATATGCAGTAAGCCTAATGAGGATTAGAGCTGAACCCAGCCTATGGACTTTACCAGCACAAGTGCCTGAGAGTAACTCTAGAATTGCCGGGACACATATGGATAATTTAGTGCGCAGAATTATCTTTCTTCACTATTTAAGCCTTCCAGGTCATAGTGAAAACCTAAAATCTTTATAGAAGAGCATCCAAATAATGAAGCAGAAGACTGATGCCTGCTACAAGGGAGAACGCCCTTATTGAATAGCTCAAGATAAGTAGAAGCCAGCATATTTAGTACCAGAGTGCTATAGTTTGGACTTAGAATAATTAGAGAAGTCTTGCATGTAGAGTGTCAGCCTTAAAGGGAACTCCTCAACTGACAAATGCCTAAACCTGATTGTGGCAGGCACAGCACTATTGTGCCTTATGCGCTAAGGCATTAGTAGAATTTTGATTTCTCTGACTTTGTTAGTCTAAAACATATTACTCCTTCAAGTATGTCATCTTGACACGGGGCAGTAGTGCTCAATGTTTGTACAACTTTTACTTCTGGTTCACCCACCCATAGACAATTCTGTGTAACCTTTACTGGGCGTGATTTCTTTTTCTAAAGAAACTCTGGACCTGTGAACCAATTTGAATTCTTCAATTCTGTTACATTCAGGCCTCTTGACGCATGATCTGCTGCTGTGTCAATGTGATGCCAATGTTTTGGATTTGTTATTTCCGAATTTTCTGAACTTTATTGGCGACAAAGACATGGAATCTTTAAGCTTCATTGTTTATGTATCCTAGGACAACTTTTGAGTCTGTCCAAAAATATTCTTTATCTACTTTTAACTCTAATTCGTCTTTCAGAAACTTGCTTACTATTCTGAAACAACAGCTGCTCTCAGTTCAAGTTTTGGTATTGTCTGAATATCAGTAGAAGCAACTCTTGCCTTTCCCATAACCAGGGCTCAGTGTATCTTTTCTTCTCCTATTATTCTGATGTAGGAGCATCGACCATAATCATAACTACTGGCATCTGAAAAGTGATGAAGTTCTATTTTCTCGTACTTTCCGAAATCATGAGGTACAAAACATCTGGGTATCCGAACTTCTCTCAAATTTTGCAAGTCTCTTATCCAACTTTTCTACCTTGGCCTCAAATCTTCAGGTATGGTTCATCCCATCCCAATTTCTGTCTGCATAATTCTTGCCATATCTCTCTTGCTTTGAGGATCACTGGGGCCAAGAATCCCAATGGATCATATACAAAAGCCATTGCGGAAAGAATGGTATCTCTAGTTGCAACTTTCTCTTCAATAGATACTTCAAAGAAGAACTTGTCATTCTATACATTCCATCCCAATCCAAGTACGTTCTGTACTGGAAGATGATCATAACCGAGATCTATGTTCTTCGTTGTTGATGCACGTTCAGAATAACTGATTGATTCCAGTACCTCTCTGTTGTTTGAGATGAATTTGTAAAGGCTCAGGTTTCCTCTTGAGCATAACTCTTGGCTTTCTTTCACTAGTTTGATTGCAGATTCTGTGGACTCTAGACTAGAGTTGAGCGAACACCTGGAAGTTCGGGTTCGCGGGTTCCGCCAAACTTCGTCGCAAAGTTCGAGTTCGGGACCCAAACTTGACCCGAACCCCATTGAAGTCAATGTGGACTCGAACCTTGGGAACTAAAATGGCTCTAAAAAGTTATAGAAAGGGCTAGAGGGCTGCAAAAGTTAGCAAAATGGGGAAAGAGCTGGACAATTGTCCTGCAAACAAATGTGGATAGGGAAATGACATAAAATACATAAAAATTAAAAATAATAATCTTGAAGTAGGAGGAGGAGGTCCATATGAAGTAGGAGGTTGAGGAGGCGGTGGACGTGGTGGTGTAGGTGGAAGTGGTGGTGAAGGAGGTAGTCGCCAACAACACTGTTTTTTTTTTTTTGTTTTATTTAAATTTGGGTAGACCCCAAAACATTGGGAAATATAGAAGAGAAAACAAAGAGAAAGTGCACTGGAATATAACAAAGGCTGGGTGAGGCTGGTATCCATGTGCCCAATTTGGAGACCCAGAAGTTGAATGGGGCAGATCCATCAGTCAGTACGTGTACGTGTGCACACATACTGTTCCACCATGTTGCAGAAATGCTGCCTCCTGCTAAGGCGTTCCATATCAGCTGGTGCTGCTGATTCTTGTGGCATGCTAACAAAGCTGTTTCACAATTCGGCCATGCTAACCCTGCCTTCTGAGGTGCTGGTGGTGTCCCTGCTGCGTTGGCGACTTCTTCCTCCTCCTCTGCCTTCACCTTTTACGGCCACTAAGGCCCCGGTGTCAGGTGGGAATGCCATCAGCAGTGCGTCTAACAGAGTGCAGAATATATTTCCCAGTCAGGTATGCAGTGCAGGGGTAGTGTGAAAGAAAAAAGGGGTACAGATCACCCAACAATCTAAACACCGCTGAATTTACAGAATATATTTCCCAGTCAGGTATGCAGTGCAGGGGTAGTGTGAAACAAAAAAGGGGTAAAGATCACCCAACAATCTAAACGCTGCCAAATTTACTGAATATATTTCCCAGTCAGGTATGCAGTGCAGGGGTAGTGTGAAACAAAAAAGGGGTACAGATCACCCAACAATCTCAACGCTGCCAAATTTACTGAATATATTTCCCTGTCAGGTATGCAGTGCAGCAGGAACACACCCTCCAACCCACTTGTGAATGACTGGTCTGATAATCGGGGAAATGTCCACCCACAATTTAAGAGCTGGATTTTCTGACTTTAATTTCTGTCTCAAAAATGCAGTGCAGGCCGCAAATGTACTTTTTAGCAAAAAATAATAATAATTTGTCCTCCCAGATCTAACAGATGGATTTACTGAATTGATTACAGTGTCACATATGCAGCACAGGGGTAATTTACAGAAAATAATCTGAATGTGTCACCCCCTGGGTCCCTGAACTCACAGACGGATTACCTATATTATTTTCCCTTCCCCTGGCACATATGCAATGCAGGTGAACTTAAAAAATGGGTATATGGGTATATATCGCCCACTGAACTACAAGAACAGGATTAAATTATTGTCCCTGGCACATATGCAGGTGCAAGTGCACTGCACTTGCACAAAATGGCCGCCGACGCCCACCTAACTAACAGACGGATTAAAACTTATTTTTCTGTGTCACTGGGCTCAGGGCAGGGTACAAAAGGTTGCATTGCACCCACGCAAAATAAAATCGCTTTAGTTCGCAGACTTAACACCAAGCTCTAATATCAGATTCTTTCCTAATCTCTCCCTCACAGCAGCAGCATCCTATCCCTACACTAGTAAGAGCTGATGTGCCGTGCAGCGATACGTGACTCCAGCTTATACAGAGGCTGGGTCACATGCTGCACTGGCCAATCACAGCCATTCCATTAGTAGGCATTGGTGTGATGGCTTCTATGGGTACACATCTTAAACGCTTGTTGATTGGCTGCCCTGCAGCCTTTCAACAAGCTTTTTTGAACGGCCGAACACCGAATTTGAACCCGAACTTTTACGGAAAAGTTTGGGTTCAGGTCCGGGTACCAAAAACCCTAAAATCGGTGACGAACCCGAACTTTACAGTTCGGGTTCACTCAACACTACTCTAGACATCATCTACATATAAGTTTTTCTTCAGAAAATTTGATGCTGATGGGCAATCCTTTTAATTGGCCAGGTACTTCATACTATAATTGGCGCAACCTGGAGACGATGCTGCTCCAAACAAGTGTACTTTCATTCTGTATTCTGCTGGCTCTGTATCTGTATCTCTGTCCTCCCACCAGAGGAACCTCAGGAAGTCTCTATCTTCATTCTTCACATGAAACTGGTGGAACATCTTTTCAACGTCACACATGACCGCTACAGGATACTTTCTGAATCTACAGAGTACTCCAGGCAGAGTGTTTGTAAGATCTGGTCCTTTTAATAGACGATCGTTCAACGCAACACCATCATACTTTGCTGAGCAATCAAATACTACTCTAATCTTATCTGGTTTCCTTGAGTGGTAAACACCTTGATGTGGGATGTATCACACTTCTCCTTCTTTAGGTTGATTATTAACTTTCTCTGCATGTCCTTCTTCGAGGATGCCTTCCATGAAGTTCAAATGATCCTGCTTGAATTTGGGATCTCTTCCCATCCTTCTCTTCAAACATTTCAACCTTGCTAGGACAAGATTTCTGTTATTTGGCAGAAGAGGTCGTTCTCTAAAAGGTAAGACATTTCAAGATTACCTTGTTGATTCTGCTGAATACTTTCTTCTAGAGTGAGTACGAACTTTAAGTCTTCTTGGGATACACTCTTTTCTTTAGAACTTATTTCTGCAAAGTTGGATTCAAGGATCTTGATTACTTTTGCTGGACTTACAGTTGGTAACTCTTGGACAGATATTCGATGACACAATCCTCTCACCTGTCTTGAGTTTGCGATCTGCTGTTTTCCAACAACACCCCATCCTAGATCAGTTTGAACAGCGTAGGATTCACCCTTTCCTCCTGTGATTACCTTTCATGGTACCAAAGCTTCAGGACAATCGTAGCCTATCAACAGTCGAACACCAAACTCCCTCAGCAGGGACATTTCATGAGATATGACAGATAGGTGCTCCCATTCGGGCTGTTTCACAGGTAGGTATGCGATCTCGATCTAGAGGTATATCATCTTTTGTATAAGCTGGAGGTAGATTTAATGTGCAGTTTGAATGAAGTACTCTAACTCTCAGTCCTTTGACCCTTTGACTGTTCACTAATGTGACTCTCCCTGTCATTGTGGTGAGTTTGAGCTTCACTGGTTCTGTAGCCACTGGCAATTTCTTACAGATTTCTTGATCAATGAAGGTGACTTCACTTTAGGCATCCAGTAGCGCATAGGTATATACCTTCTTGTTCCTCCTACTGGATTACATGCTATCGGTGCTTCCTTATTGACGAACTCAGAGAACTCTTTAAAACTTGGGAAGTCCTTACTTAGATCTAATTGTTCAGTCACATAGCGATTCCATCTAGAAGGCACTTATTCAGGTACCCATAACTAAGCTAGCATCCTGTCATTTTCTAAATCATCGTTTAGTACTTCTAATCTTCGTACATGTGGGATGGCATTGCTGCATGTGGGGACTTCTCCTTCAATTTTTGGCACTTGTGTATGGAGTGGTTCTCTCCACAGAACATACATTTAAAGGTAGTCTGAAGATTTGTCGGTTCTGTCTCTATACGGATCCAAGTAGTGACTTTGAACTTACTCTCGTAGGCGTCTAGACCTTTAGCTGCTGTGTTGGTTACAAAGGCCTTTCTTCTTAGGATTTTATAACATAAGATGCTGTTACTGGATTACATGCTATCGGTGCTTCCTTATTGACGGACTCAGAGAACTCTTTAAAACTTGGGAAGTCCTTACTTAGATCTAATTGTTCAGTCACATAGCGATTCCATCTAGAAGGCACTTATTCAGGTACCCATAACTTAGCTAGCATCCTGTCATTTTCTAAATCATCGTTTAGTACTTCTAATCCTCGTACATGTGGGATGGCATTGCTGCATGCTTGCAGGAAGTCACCATACTCTTGGAGTCTGAAGTGTTCTTTAGGACCTATTTTAGGCCAGTTATTCAGTTTCTCTCTAAAGGCTCTTTGTACTAAGAAAGGATGATCATATCTTACATTCAATTTTTTCAAAGCTTGCTTAAAGGCTTCTTCGTCTTTTCTATAGAAGTTACCTTCAAAAACTTCCTTTGCTTCTCCACCAACATATCTCTGAAGGTAGAATAACTTGTCGACTGGACTCAAGCAATGATGCTTAATGATCATTTCAAGGCTTGCCATCCACTCTATGAACTTCAGTACGTTTTCTGAAAATACAGTAGGTTCTGGAACGGGAAGTTTAACTAGGACTGTTCTCTGTTGTCTTGCTAGGACAATGGTTGTAACATTCTCTTGACCATTGCCATGACATCTAGGAATAGAATCATCCGTTTCTTTTTTCTCACTTAGTTTTGAATTAGGTGAGTCCCTTTCTTCATCTTTTCCGGGAGAGATAGAAGGTAAATTCACACACCATTTTCCTAACACTGGACTAGGTCTCTCTTTGTCTTTTTGAGCAGGGATGGAAGAATAATGGCTTATTTCCTCACGAAATGCTGGAGATTTCCTACCATTCCCCAGGGTGTATGGAGAAAAGTAGGAGTCTGCTTCTTCACTTAGTACAGATTTTGACCTATGATTACTATTCATATCCTCTTCATGTACTCTAAGTCTGGCTTCTATAATCTTAACTTCTTTCTAGACTTTTCATTTCAGCTTCCATTTGATGGCGTTGGGCCTCCATTTGATAGTGCAGTGCCTCGATAGCAGCGTCCATCTCAATTTCTGCTCGCTTGATGGCAAGGTGTTTGACCAATTCCTTTTTTTTTGGCTAAAGTACTTGAGGACTCTGATATGTGGCTGCCACTTCTGCTAGCGAAGGGAGTCCCACTTGAGATTGTGGTTTTCTCTAAGGACCTAGCATAGTCTCCTATAAAAAGTCAGTTCATTCTCTTTCTTGCTGTAACTTAATCATAGTTAGCTGCAGATAATTCTCTCATGAGCTTTACTAGATCTTTAGTGACTGCAGTACATGTGTCCATGTTCCTTACAATATCCTGGGAAGGTGTCATAGATGACATATGCTGCCATAAGATGTGATTCCGATTCTTCTACCATCTCTACCATATCACTCAAGTTCCCTTTTTATACTTTTTTGCTTTAGCTTTCTACGAATGTCTTTAATGTATGATTTCCACCTATCATACAACCGGGCAAATTTTTTCTATTTTAATGCTGCTTCTTGTTCCAAATTTTCCAGCAACTTTGAGGTTGGTCTTCTGGCACATGATAAACATCTTAGTTCAGTTGTTTGGGCTATATTTGTTTGAGGCAAGAGTAATGCTGCATCAGACTCTTCTACCTCAGACAGGTTTGCTTGCTCTTCAACTTCTATCCTATCGATCTTTGTATCCTCTAACAGTGGCATGGTAATACTAGGCTCAGACATTTTACTTTAAATGCTATAACAATCAATACAAATAATAAGATGCCTTTCACTTTAAATGCAATACTGACAAATGCAGAAATAAATGACTTTTGCTTAAAATGTAATAGCAATAGATGCAGGCAATAAATGATTTTTACTTTTAATACTTTAGAGTCCGTGTACTACAATTATTTTGTATTATTTTTTGTTTTTACTAGTGTTGATCGAGCAACAAAGTGCTCGGGTGCTCGAGTAGAACACCTCGGGATGCAGTCAATGGGAGAGCCCAAGCATTAAACCAGGCAACCACTGCTCTGAATAGGAGAGGGTATCTGATTCAAATAAAACGGTCAGAAATTGATGAAAACACCACTGAAATGATTCGGGAACACCATGGGTAGGATATCTGAATGCATCTTGGACTCCCAGGTTGCTGCTGGGAACGATGTTGTCCGAGTAGTACGCCAATTTTACAGACTGACAATAATACGCACAAAACCGAAGATAAGATCGATTTTAACCCCTTAAGGACGCATGACGTACCTGTACGTCATGGTTTCCGAGTCTTTAAGGACCCATGACGTACAGGTACGTCATGAGTTGTTCCGATCACTGCTGCTCAGCTGGCAGTGATCGGAACAAGGTACCTGCTGAAATCATTCAGCAGGTACCTTGTTACAATGCCCAGGGGGGTCTTGTGACCCCCCATATCGATGATACGCTGCAAACCGCAGGTCAATTCAGACCTGCGGTTTGCAGCTTTAGTGCGATCTCTGATCCCCGCGGTCTGTGACCGCGAGGATCAGGGAGGGCTACGCCCCAATGTGCTTATTTTAACCCCCTGCAGCCCCCAATCATATTGTGGCTGCGGGGGTGCAGGGGGGGTGTTTGCGGGCGGCGGGAGGCGGTGCGGGAGGACCGCGGTATGGAAGGGTTAACAGGGAGGGAGCTCCCTCCCTCTACCATCGGGGGGCTGCTGTGCCTTTGCAGCCCCCCAACAGGATGGGATCGCAGAGGGAGGGGGCTCCACTCCTTCTGCTTCAATCACCCGCTGCCCTCTTATGGCAGCGGGTGATGGTTGCCATGGAGTCAGGACGCTTTCAGAAGCGTCCTGTCTCCATGGTGCTGAAAGTCTGAATAGACCTGCTAAATGTCTATTCAGACTTTGTAAAGTACAAAATACAGTACAGTGCACTATATAGTGTACTGTACTGTATTATACAGACACCAGATCCACTGGATCTTTCAGAACCAAGTGGGTCTGGGTAAAAAAAAATGTAAAAAAGTGAAAAAAAAGTAAAAATGAAAAAAAAAACACATATCACTTGTGGGGAGTCGCTCTGGTAGACAGCGGTGCGGGTGCAGTACCGAGGCAAAACAAAGAGTCCAGGATGTGCAATAAACAGTGTTTTATTCACACTGACACAAAAATACACAGCAAACAGTCTTTCGGTGGTAATTCACACATGTCAGAAACAAGGAGGCAAAACAAAACAGGCCAACATAGGTTCAGTCACCTGGGAGGTGTAGGTGCAGGTTCGCACCAGGCTGTCGGCCCAGCCGCAGGAGAATCCACCTTCAGGTAGCCAGGAACAAAAGCCACCTCCTTGCTGAGCTCTTTCCTCCAGGACAGAGAACTCCAGAGCCCTGTTAGCAGGCTCCAGGATAATCACCACCTCAGACACAGCTGCTGGCTGTGTTTTATACCCAGCCCAAAACCAGGACTGGATCGTGGGGAGCAGCCACCCACCCTACACTTTAGCTGCTCCCAGTAAGAGCCGGCCCGGATCGGCTTTGCAGCCATGCTATTTAACAGAGTCAAACAGCACTAGCTGCTGCAGACAAAAAAACCCGGCTCTTACCTCACCGAGGCCAGCAACCTCGGTGACACGTACCTGCCATCAAATATGACACCTTGCACCCTCTTACACACCCCCTTTTGTTCAACCCTGAGGGGTGAACACACGTGAGGCAGTGGACGCGGGACAGGGCATCTGCGTTACCCTGCAAGCGGCCTGCCCTGTGTTCCACGGAGAATTTGAAATTTTGAAGGGATAGGAACCACCTGGTGACCCGAGCATTCCTCTCCTTGGCCTGACTCATCCCACTTGAGAGGGGAATGGTCGGTCACCAGACGGAACCTCCTCCTAACAGGTAGTAGCGGAGAGATTCGAGTGCCCACTTGATAGCCAGGCACTCCCTCTCCACTATACTATATCTGGACTCGGCGGGACTGAGCTTACGGCTCAGGAAGACAACGGGATGTTCTTCCCCGTTGACCTCCTGAGACAGTACCGCACCGAGGCCTACCTCCGAGGCATCGGTCTGTACGACAAACTCCTTGTTGAAGTCGGGTGTCACCAAAACCGGGGACCACACAGGGCCGACTTCAACGCGGAGAAAGCCTCCTCCGCCTTCTCACTCCAGCTAACCCTCCCAGACTTTCGCCCCTTCAACAGGTCTGTCAATGGCGCTGCTATTGTGGCAAAGTGGGGCACAAACCTCATGTAGTATCCTACAATCCCCAGGAACGACTTTACCTGCCTGGTGGTGACCGGTCGGGGCCAGTTACGAATGGCCTCTACCTTAGTTACCTGAGGTTTGATGACTCCCGCCCGATTACATATCCCAGATATTTGGTCTCTTCAACCCAATCGCACACTTTTTTGGATTGGCAGTTAGTCCAGCTTTCCTCAGGGCATCCACTACCGCCTGCACCTTGGGTAAATGGCTTTCCCAGTCGGTGCTGTGGATGACTACATCATCTAAGTAGGCCGAGGCGTACC
>CM065594.1:94303002-94480910 GCA_033119425.1 Bufotes viridis | reverse complement strand
GTATTAATTACAAGAAGACTGCTGCAAATTGGACACCAGAATTTTTAAAATGCTTGTTTTGGCACATAGATTCCCACACAGGGAGATATAATTCCTTTTTACAGGAGTGAAAACGTGAGGCCTACTGTTTCTGGTCTAACAAACACCAGATTGATTAAATTGGCCTTTTTTTCACCAAAATTACAACACTGGACAATAATGCCTTTTGCGGTATTAATTACAAGAAGACTGCTGCTAATTGGACACCAGAATTTTTAAAATGCTAGTTTGTGTACATAAATTCCCACACTGGAATATATAATTCCTTTTTCCGGTATTAATTACAAGAAAACTGCTGCAAATTGGACATCTGAATTTTTAAAATGCTAGTTTTGGTACATAGATTCCCACACGGGGAGATATAATTCCTTTTTACAGGAGTAAAAACGAGAGGCCTAGTGTTTCTGGTCTAACAAACACCAGATTGATTAAATTGGCCTTTTTTTCACCAAAATTACAACACTGGACGATATAATGCCTTTTGGCGGTATTATTTACAAGAAAACTGCTGCAAATTGGACACCAGAATTTTTAAAATGCTAGTTTTGGTACATAGATTCCCACACGGGGAGATATAATTCCTTTTTACAGGAGTAAAAACGAGAGGCCTAGTGTTTCTGGTCTAACAAACACCAGATTGATTAAATTGGCCTTTTTTTCACCAAAATTACAACACTGGACGATATAATGCCTTTTGGCGGTATTATTTACAAGAAAACTGCTGCAAATTGGACATCTGAATTTTTAAAATGCTAGTTTTGCTAGATAAATTTCCCACACTGGGAGAAATATTGCCTAAGCCTTTTTACAGTATTAATTACAACAGGAGTGCTTCTTCTGGTCTAACACCAGAATAATTTTATTATTACGGTGAAAGCTTTTTCTAATTTATATTTCTGGCACATAAAAAAAAATAATATTTCTGGCTGACAGTATTGGACTTGGCTGTAGTGCCACTGGCTAGCCTAGCTGGAACAGCACATTCATGGGATTTGCTATCCAAGTGGGTTACTTTCAGTTTCACCACTGATATATTAAATATCTTTGCAGTTAGTATGGGTGACACAAGCACAGCCAAACCCCTGATGTAGTAAATCTATGAAAAAATTGACTATTACATGAGATTAATGGACGTTGTGGCAGCTTTTGCTGTAGCACCACAAGTCCCAAAATGGCCGCCGCCTATCAGCCCAGTAACATGTGCCAGAAAACGGTCTGCCCAGCCAGAAAAAAAATAGACTTTGACTGAGCAGCTGAATCGCTGTTGTTCTGATTCACAGGTGTAGATTTTACACTTCTTTGGAGCTTTGGTTTAGACTCTGTGGCAGCTTGTGCTGGCGCACCACAAGTCCCAAAATGGCCACCGCCGGTCAGCCCAGTTACATGTGCCAGTAAAAATCGCTCTGGCCAGTCTCAACAAAATAGTGACTTTCAGTGAACAGCTCAGCTGAGTTGTTCTGATGCACAGGTGTAGAAAGGTAGATCATTCAATCACTTCTTTATCCCTGCCTATCTCGCCCTCACAGAAGCTGCATCCTCTCCCTACACTAGTCAGAGCAGTGTGACGTGCGGCGCTACGTGACTCCAGCTTAAATAGAGGCTGGGTCACATGCTGCACTTGGCCAATCACAGCCATGCCATTAGTAGGCATGGCTGTGATGGGCTCTTAGGGCAAGAAGTAAAACGCTAGCTGATTGGCTGCTGTGCAGCCCTTTAGAAAGCGGGAAGAAATCGACGAACACCGGACCCGAACCCGAACTTTTTTGAAAATGTCCGGGTTCGGGTCCGTGTCACGGACACCCCAAAATTCGGTACGGACCCGAACGATTCTCGAACTGTTCGCTCAACACTAATTGTCACCTTACATCACAAAAAGTACAATACCAAGCGATTAAAAAGTCATACGCATCCCAAAATCATACCAATCAAACCATCATCTCATCCCGCAAAAAATGAGACCCTACCTAGGACAATCGCCCAAAAAATAAAAAAAGATGGCTCACCGAAAGTGTAGACACCAAAACATGATTTTTTTTGTTTAAAATAATGCTGTTATTGTATAAAACTTAAATAAAAAAAGTATACCTATTATGTATCGCCGCGTCCGTAAGAACCTACTGTATAAAAATATCACATGAAATAACTTTCAGGTGAAAAAAAAATAAAAATAGAAACGGTGTAAAAAAAGCCATTTTTGTCAACTTACATCACAAAAAGTGTAATAGCAAGCGATTACAAAGTCATACGCACCCCAAAATCATACCAATCAAACTGTCATCTCATCCCGCAAAAAATGAGACCCTACCTAGGACAATCGCCCAAAATATAAAGAAAACTATGGCTCTCAGAATATGGAGACACTAAAACATTATTTTTTTTGTTTTAAAAAATGCTGTTATTGGTAAAACTTAAATAAATAAAAAAAAATTACCTGCGGTATAAAAATATCACATGACCTAACCCCTCAGGTGAACACCGTAAAAAAATTAAAAGTGTGTCAAAAAAGCCATTTTTTGTCACCTTACATCACAAAAAGTGTAATACCAAGCGATCGAAAAGTCATATGCACCCTAAAAGAGTACCAATCAAACCGTCATCTAATACCGAAAAAAATGAGCCCCTACATAATACAGTCGCCCGAAAAATAAAAAAAAAGCTATGTCTTTCAGAATATAACACTATAGACACTAAAAGTTATGTAAAACTGAAACAAACAACCAAAAAAGTAGTCATATTTGTATTGTCACATCCGTAACAACCTGCTCTATAAAAAAGCCACATAATCTAACCTGTCAGATGAACATTGTTACCTTGCCTAACAAAAAGTGTAATATAGAGCAACCAAAAATCATATACACCCTAAAATAGTACCAAAAAACTGCCACCTTATCCCGTAGTTTCCAAAATGGGGTCATTTTTTTGGAGTTTCTACTGTAGGGGTGCATCAGGGGGTCTTCAAATGTGACATGGCAACTTAAAATTATCCCAGTGAAATATGTCCTCCAAAAACCATATGGTGTTCCTTTCCTTCTGCGCCCTGCCGTGTGCCCATACAGCAGTTTACGACTACATGTGGGGTGTTTCTGTAAACTACAGAAACAGGGAAATAAATATTGAGTTTTGTTTGGCTGTTAACCCTTGCTTTGTTAGCGGAAAAAAATTCTGAAATCTCATCTACATTTTCCTTTAATTCTTGTGGAACACCTAAAAGATTAAGATAGTTTGTACAATCAGTTTTGAATACCTTGAGGGGTGTAGTTTCTAAAATGGGCCCACTTATGGGTGGTTTCTGCAGCGTCCCACTACAAGACACGTGGGCACTGCCAAATAACTGTAAACTGTATTTCTGTGTTGCATGTCATTTTGCATTACAGCCTATATATACATTTTGCACTTAGCCTATATAAATACCTTAGTCAGTCCTGGTGTGGTAAGTTAGTTCAGTGTGTTCTAAATTGAGTGAGAGTTCATAGTGAAGACTTCACACCACACAGTAGTGAGTGGAGCCAAATTCAACTATGTGGTAGTGCCAAGGTATGAGGCTCAGGAGAGCGTTTTCCTCCTGTTTCCGGACTGTATTCTTGCATCCTGACCAGAGGAGAGCGTTTTCCTCCCTGGAAAAGAACCAAGCAGAGTAAGTGAATCATCGGTAATAACAGAGACTACCTAAGACTTATAGGCACCTTTGCGCATGGTGGAGGACAATCTAGCTTCAGGCAGCCTCACCATAAAGAATAGAAGACAGACTAGCTACATGTTCTAAAAGCTTGGAAGACATGGGAAAGATATAGGCAGAATACCAGAAAGGATAAGGTACTACATAACCACAGCCTGAGTCAGGACCTAATCAAAACCTATTAACAGTGGATCAACAGAATTCCTCTATATACTCAGAGACTGTATTCTGTCTGGATGTGTATGCTGCAACCAAAACCAGCAACAGTAAAAAATGTCAGTTGTATCCTACCACTGTCTACCTCATTCTTCAATATTGCTACTACAATTGGTTGTACCACCATCAACGGTACTGGCATCACAACAAATACCATCAAGTGACCCAGCCGCCATTAGCACCCCAAGCACCACTAACATCTTGGCTGGTGCTTCCCTATCCCAGAGAGTGTACCGGAGGATTTCGTGCTGTCTTCCCCTTCACTGCACTGCCGCCCAGGGAGGCTTTCTGCTAACCGTGAGTAAAACCTATGGACTGTCATTTCCCATCGGTCCACCGTGTACCTTACGTGTATCCCCTGTGGACTGGCATGCCGCATTTCTATTATGTAAGCCTCAGGTCTCTTGTACACAACCGTATGGCTTTTTTCAGCAGGGCAGGGAACGGCTGGCCCCTGATAGAACAGTACTATCCTTGTCTGTTATGTGGACAATAATAGGACATGTTCTATCTTTGAACGGAATGGGAAAACAAAAACGGAAGGCATACGGAGTACCTTCCGTTTTTTTTTTTGCAGATCCATTGAAATGAATGGAGGGGCACAGAGTCAGAGAGCAGTACTACAATGAAGGGGGCACAGAGGGCATTATTACTGTGAAGGGGGCACAATGGGCATTATTACTGTGAAGAGGCACAGAGGGCAGTATTACTGTGAAGGGGGCACAGTGGGCATTATTACTGTGAAGGGGGCACAATGGGGATTTTTACTATGGAAGGGCACAGAGGGCATTACTAGCACAGTGGGCATTACTACTATTAAGGGGACACAATGGGCATTATTACTATAAAGGGGGAACAATGGGCATTATTACTATGAAGGGGACGCAATGGGGATTATTACTGTGAAGGGGGCACAATGGGCATTAATACTGTGAAGGGGGCACAATGGGCATTATTACTATGAAGGGGCACAGTGGGCATTATCACTATGAAGGGGGCACAATGGGGATTATTACTGTGAAGGGGGCACAATGGGGATTATTACTGTGAAGGGGGCACAAAGAGGGCATTACAACTGTGAAAGGGGCACAGAGAGGGCATAACTACTGTGAGGGGGGCACAATGTGGGCATAACTAGTGTGAGAGGGCACAATGTGGGCAGAACTACTGTGAGGGGGCACACATCTGTACAAAACTACTGTGAAGGTTGTACAATGAGGGCAATATTACTGTGAGGGGTACTATTTTTTTAAAGTATTGGGGGGGGGGGTACGCCACTGGTTGGGAATATTCTTTGTATATGGGAGGGGACTCAATGGTTTAGCACTGTATATGGGAGTGTGTGACCGTCCGTGTATATTTTCACTGTATATGGAGTAGCAGAGTGTGTATGTGCCTGTAGGACTCTCAAACAAAAAGTTCTGCAATATGCTTCACTTCCACTTGAGGGTAGGGCCTCCTCATTATTGGCATGCTCCTGCCCAAAACAACTTGACATGACATTAGATGATAACAGGAGAGAGATGGGGTGGTCCCATGAACAGCAGCCATGGATTGTATATTCCTACACACTATTAGGGCACAACCAATACAATCGCAGCACTCTCCTTAAAGGATCCACAGTAACCCCTCAATTTACTAATAAAATCCAGCTGTCTTCACTTGCAGAGGCTTCGTGAAGGGGCTCTGTTCCAAATGCTGACAAAGAAAATCAAAACCCCAAAAAACATTCCTAGGTTATGCCATTAAGGTGTCTATTCTATTTGATGTATTATGTCTTGCACTCAAGTCACATCCAGAACTTAGAGTTTTGCTGCCGGTTCCTTGGACTCTGTGAGCATGTATGCTGACAACCACTCCACAGCATTGTGGGAGTTGTATTTTTTTCTGTCTGAAAGTAGATGTAACAAGTGACACAGTTCAAGGCAATTAAAGGGGTTGTATAGTATGAAGAAAATATGGCTGCTTACTTTCAGCAACAGTAAAGTGGCCATGTTTTTATATCACTGTACAGCCCCTTTAAAGTGAGTCTGTCAGCAGTTTTGATCATGCTAAATGGCTAACACCACTAGACAGGCACTAAGGAGAGCAGTACAGACATACTTTTTGTGGAGCTTTTCTCACCAGGAGTAGTATAAATATTAAGTTTTATTCTGCTAGATTCTGCTCTTGCAAGTGCCTAGGTTGGGGCTTTACTGTAAAAATCTCTCTGTATTGATCTGCTTCACAAACCCTCCCCTCTTCCTGGAGTGAAAGCAGGTAGGATGCTACAGTTGTCACTCAGAGCAGAGAGGAGGGGTAGTGAAGCAGCTGAATGCAGAGAGTACTTCACAGTGAAGCTCTGCCCTGGGCACTTGCTGTAGCAAGATCTGGCAGAATAAAACTTTATACTCACACTACTCCTGATGAGAAAAGCTCCATAACAGTAATGTTCCTGCTGCTTTCCCCAGCCCCTAGTCATTTTTCTATCACATTATACACTTCTCATTTCCATGGTTTCGACCACCCTACAATACAGCAGAAGTGGCTGTGCTTGCATAGTACAAGAAACCTACAGGTGCCAACCTGTGTGCACTCTGGTTTTAGCTATATTGCTTTGTCTGGAAACTTGTTTTTGTCTGGAAAAACTGCTATATAATTGCCATTGAGTATCATTAAAGCTCTAATGTAAGTCTATGAGAGATGGAAAGTGTTACAATGTATCTGTTTGTGCTGAGAAGGTTCTAGTCTAGCTAAAACTGTGTATAAGGAGAGCAGTCAGAGCCCCTTGTGTGCTGCAGTTAGGGAACAGTGCTTGGAAGAGGAGACTCTGCCGGACTACTGAGTGACCAAAAGAAAATGCTGAGACGGGGAACGTTGCCACAGACCCTGGATCACCAGCCTTGGACCAAGGTACCAGCCTTTTGAAAAGAGACAGCTAGCTCAGGCCTTTCCTAAGCATTAAACCCTTTATCTGCCAGGAAGAAGACTGGAGAAGCCAACCCTATGCCTTGTCTATATTGTTTTGCACCTGAATCCCTCCAGTAAAGAAACACCGTAGTTACTCTCTGGAATTATTTCCCATTGTGATGCACCATCCCTTCTAGAGAGCAGCAACACATGGTGACACCTCGTCACTCGCGCATGTCTTCTGGTCACTCAATTGTCTGGCAGAGTATCCCCCTCCAAGTACTGTTCACTAATTGCAGGACGCTAGGGGCTCTGACTGCTCTCCTTGTGTACCATTTCTAGCTGAACTAGAACCTTCTAGTGGGAGGGGTGGAGTGGAGAAACTCAGCACAAACGGTTACAATGTTACAACTTCCGTCTCTTCTAGACTTACATTAGAGTTTCAGTGATACAGATTCCAAAGTATGTTCTTCTTCAAACCTTATGGTAGCTGTGGAAAAATATCAGTTTCAAAAGTCTCAGTGTCCATTAACCTTTTCCACATTGCTGAGCAAATGAACAGGGTATATATCACACCAAGCATATGAAATGCAGTTACACAGTATTGAAAAGTCATTACAACTTAACCCTTTAAAGTGAAATAAAGTAAGACATTTATAACTTTGCATAGGGAAAATATGCAAATGTCCAGGGCACTACATACACATGTACATTCAGTTCCGCTTGAGTGTACATGTGTTGTCTTTGGGGAGAGGTTAGTAAGTTGGTGCCAGCTGCTTATAAAACAAGTGACAGCAGCTTTTTATGGCCCAGAATTGGGCTGTATAAAAGAACCCTAACAGGGCCATTATCTACTGTGGTTGGAGTGCTCCTTACATAAATAGCACTATAGGCAGGGAGTGTCTCAATGGGGGTGTGGCTGCAGTGGCGTGCCTAGGGGGGTGCGGGGGTGGGAGCCCTCAGCTATACAGGGGGTGCTGCCGCACTCTAGGCAGAACTTTCTGGGCATAGACAGCGCTGTATCTCTCATGCCTGCCACAACTTACACGCCACCGCACAGCCTCTACAGAGTGGCGACGAATCACTACACTTTCACAGACGCCTCAGTAACTTTGCATTATGGACAATGTAGTCTTTCCAAGTAAGACACGCGCACTACTGGTTGACACTGAAACTACATTTACCAAGATGCATTTCCCAGGAAAATAATGGCCGATAGCTGGGAATGTGCTTAGCTGCTTTTTGATACAGGGCGGGTAAGTGACAGGCGAGTGTGGTACATGCTGTGATGTGGAGATATTGCAGGTGCTGATAGAACCTGGTGTGATACAAGAGGCTTGTAGTGGGAGCTGCTATAGGGAACGCAGTCTGGAAACAGCAGTGGATATCATCAGCTGTACAATACTATACATGGCACTAACAGATAATGCTTTATAGATTTATTGTCCAGAAATTTCTGGACAATAAGAGGCTGGCGTACAGTGGGGTGCGAGGAGGTGGCGGAGCTCAGCATTGCAGGAGAGGTGGGAAGGATATGTGAGGATGTCATGTGACCATGGGGGCGGACTAGGAGCTTTGTTTGGAGGAGAAGAAAGTAAAGGTTATGAGTTCAGTGCTTGTACAGAGCCAGTGGCTGATCTGTGTCTGCTGGCCGAATCCTCCACCGTTCAGCCTGAAGACACAGATCGCTTCTGGCATGTGTGGGAGGAGCTTGCAGCCTTGGAATCTGCCTAAGCTCCTCCCACACAGTGCTGCAGAGCGATCTGTGTCTGCAGTGGAGAGCTGGATGTGAGCATCAGGAATGGGACAAGGTGAGTAGTTGTGTTTTTGTTTTGTTTTTTAACAGAGAGGGTGCACAGAGTGCATTGCTACTATGGAGGGGGCACAGAAGTCATTGCTGCTATGGAGGGGGCACAGAGGTCATTGCTACTATGGAGGGGCCACAGAGGTCATTGCTACTATAGAGAGGGCACAGAGGTCATTGCTACTATTGAGGGGGCACAGAGGTCAATGCTACTATGGAGGGGGCACAGAGGACTTTACTACTAAAAAGGGGGCACAGAGGGCTTTACTACTATAAAGGGGGCACAATAGGTATTACTATTAGAGGGCATTACTCCTGTGAAGGAGGTGGGCATAACTGTTATGGGGCACAGTGGGCATTATTACTGTGACGGGGGCACAGTGGACATTACTACTATGAAGGGGGCAAAATGGGCATTACTATTATGAAGGGGGCACAATGGGCATTATTACTATGAAGGGGTACAGACGGTACTATCCCTGTGGAGGGGATGGAGTTGGCATTATTACTGTGAATGGGTCACAGGGCATAACTACTGTGAGGGGGGCACAAAGAGGGCATTACTACTGTGAAGAGGGCCACAGAGTGCATAACTACTGTGAGGAGGGCACAATGAGGGCATAACTACTGTGAAGAGGGCACAATAAAGGGATAAGTACTTTAAGGGGGCACAATGTGAGCATAACTACTGTGAAAGTTGTACAGTGAGGGCATAAATACTGAGGGGGTACAGTGTGGGCATAACTACCATGAGGGGGCACATATCTGGACAAAACTACTGTGAAGGTTGTACAATTTGTTTAAAGTATTGGGGGGAGGTGGGGGCGCCAGAGAAAGGACCCGCCCCGCGTGCCAAACACCCTAGGCACGCCACTGTGTGCCTGTGACAACCTTTATGTTATCAAGAGATGAAGAATCTGAAGTTTTGTGTAAAACTGCTGCAGGTATAAAGCAGGGTTAATAAAATGTGACTAGTCCATTATATTTCGAAATGGAGTCACCCTTTAAAGGCATCTGTCAGCAGATTTCTACCTATGAAACTAGCTGACCTGTTGCATGTGCGCTTGGCAGCCGAAGGCATCTGTGTTGGTCCCATGTTCATATGTGCCCATATTGCTGAGAAAAATATAGTTTTAATATATGCAAATGGACTCTCCAAGCAATGGGGGTGTTGCCGTTACTCCTAGAGGCTCAGGTCTCTCTCCACTTTGACAGGGACAGGCAGTGTAAACATGATCACACCTGGCCCTGTTAAAGGGGTTGTCTGGGTTCAGAGCTCCGATGCTCTCCTTCACCCTGCGTGATTCCGCTTATTATGGAGATCCAGTGATGTACTGGGATCTCCATAGGGTAAGCTAGGCGGAGGCTTCTGCCTAGCAGTGAGCCCGGTGACATTACTGGCACTGATGAGCGGGCTTTAGTGCCGCCCTGGCCTGTAAAATGGCTAGGGCAGCGATAAAGCCTGCACATCAGTGTCGGTGATGTCAACAGCACTGATGTTAGGCAGAAGCCTCCCCTTTACAAGCCCTTGCTCTGTGCGATCCAGTTTCATAGGTACAAATCTGCAGAGAGGTCCCTATCTCAGACATTGGGGGCATATCGCTAGGATATGCCCCCAATGTCTTATCAGTGTTTGTTCTACAAACAGAGCCTGCAAAGTCCTGGAAGGCGCACTGCACATGCTTGGCCGCTTTTTATTCATTCCTGTGAGAGCCCTGAAAATAGCCGAGCGCTGGCTCGGTTATTTCCGTCAGCCCCATAGAAGTGAATAAAGTGGTGGCCACACTTGTGCGGTGTGCCTCCCATTCATTTTAAAAGGACTTCTGAAAAGAGTCTAGCGTGCCGTACTCCGGCTATTTTTGGGCACTCCCATAGGAATGGATGGACGGTGGCTCCGGGACTTTGCGGGCTTCATTCTGAGTATAGGTGCGGGTCCTAGAGGTGGGACCCACACCTATCACACATTGTGCCCCCAATGTCTGAGATGGGAATAAACCTTTAAGCGGAACTTTATAAGTGTTAATAATTTGTTGATCCCTTCTTCATTCACAGCTGATCCTGTCCTTGCAGATGACAATGCCGGCTCAGCAGAGACAGGAGAGGAACAGATACCCTTGAGTGGATGGAGCTGCTGACTCTGCACTTTGTGTCCCTGATTGGCTTCTACAAGTCATGAAGAGCAACAACAAACAGCAGCAACATCCGCACAATTACCCAATCTGTCTGAAGATGACACAGATCCTGCAACATTTCCCAAGATGACTAAGGATGGACGGGTGATGCCACTTTTCAGTCACATGAAATCAGGAGCAGAACCTGTGACTACCTCAGATAAGAAGCATTGAAGTCACACGTCAATCTGTCGGCTCTGTACATCAATAGCTCTTCATAAAATAATGAAAAACGTTTTCTTATCGTGTATTGATTAAGCAACACCTTATGCTCCAGTCACATCCACAGCTGCATTAAATATTAAATTACCAGTATATAAAATGTGGAGTGGTTTTTAAATTACTTTGCTTTACTTACCTTGCTTTTATCAACTTATATCAAGTGTTGTACTCTAGTCACATCCACTTGGCTGCTAGTAGGACTATAGTGTTGAATAACTTTGAAAAGACTGCTTTATATGACTTGAACCTATAGTCTATGCTTACACGGCATCTTTTGCTGTGTAACTTTGGTGTGGAGATGTCCCTTCTCAGCGCGACCGCTACGCAATCCTTAGCACTGCCTCCTATTGAAATGAATTGGAGACAGAAATCACGAAGTCCCCAACTAAATTTCCAAAAGATCCCATGTGAACATACTTTATAGGCTCAACATATATAACGCATAGTATCAGTACTCAACACTATAGTCCTACTAGCATCAAGAACATTCTCAACTCCATGGGTGGTGTAACATAACATGAATTTAAACAATTTGAGAATGAATAAGCTTATGCAGGCTAAGTGAATAAATATATTTACTAAGTTTGATTAAATATAGAAATCACATACAAAATAGTAAAAAGTGAATAATCATCACTGGCCATGCAATATGGGGTGGGATTCTGGTTGCCATATTGTAGCACATGTACGACACCCCAGGGTGTACAAGAGATAGGGCAAATCAATACTTATATCTAGGGATGAGCGAACTTGCATTTTTCAAGTTCAAGGTTTGGTATTCGAGTATTTGTGCAATTCCGTTATGGATTCCGTTATCACGGAATGCTATGAGGGAATGCACCATGGAAGCCTTTAAGAGGCACTCCGTTTGGCAGTCCGTCATAATAGAAGTCAATGGGATTTGCCTGGTTTCTGTTATGCAGGACAGGAGTTGGAACCCGCTAATCTTGAAAAATGCATTCCGTTTTGCAGTCCGTCATAATAGAAGTCAATGGGATGCGCCTGGTTTCTGTTATGCAGGACAGGAGTCGGAACCTGCCGAACTTGAAAAATGCAAGTTTGCTCATCCCTACTACATCCTACCTAGAATGAAGTCTTCAATGGAGTGCCCCGTATGTATGTGTGTTACAGAGTTTAAACCTTTTAGCCCCTCCTCCAGTGTTCAGGAATGTGATTGTCACGCTTTGATGTGGGAGGCAAACACCACACCGAGCATAGAAGGGAAGGGGGGAACAGGGAATCAGGCCTGAGAAGTAGGGAAGGAAAATGGACACCTCCTTCTGAAAACCCTAACCAAAATCCTGACTGACTACCAGTATGAACAGACCTCAAAGGTAGGTGAGTTCATACACAGGAATACCTAGAGTCCTATCTAGCGCTGATATTAATGGCAGAGACAAGACTACCTGTTCCTCCAAAAGGATGAACGAACAGGAGTCTCCTTCAGGCCTAATACAAACAATAAGGAAATGCAACACACAGAACCCAAACAAAATACAAAAGAGACTTAACTTCAAAGGTGCAATGGAAGCACCAGGAACCCAGCCTAGATCCAACCACAATCTATTCAAAGGTCCAAACAGAAGATATAAACCGCACAGCATTGTGGGAGAAGCAACTATAAATAGACAATGTTAAATTACCTTAATAGCCACACCTGGGGAAAGAAGGTGTGGCAAGCACCAGAAACCGGGAACGTGATATTGTCAGCACAATGGGGGATATGGGTACTAGATTACAAGGCAAATCTTTACACATAATGATAATAATAAAAGAGAACAGAATTAAATAAATACTTAAAAAATACCCTTACAATACAGGAGCACTTGCCATTGACCCAACTGGGAAATTTCCCAAGGATCCACCCAAGCCCTTCTTATGCCCACCAGCCAGGTACATAAAGATCTAAAACTCTCAGGATTAATTAATGTAGGAGTATCAGGCACTTATGCACCCGGCCAGTGGCCGCAGGTGCCCTCCTGAATTCAACTGTATTGCTGTCCTCAAGATGATATGGTTTCATTCTGTAGGTCAGACGGCAATATTTTGTGCTGCACTGTGGTATTTGGTTCTGCTGGGGTGGAATTTTGCTCTGTACTATGGTATTGCTGTCCCTGCCTACTTCTGTTGTCCCACCTTCTGTCAACTTGGACCCTCCTACAAGATGGTGCCACCTTTAGGTTTTTTCCAGGGCCACTGTAAGTTCCCAGTCTGCCCCTGCTCAAGTCCTCTGGCTCCCAGTGGTATTATAAGGTCCTTACAAGTCTACATAAGATTTTGAGTAACTTTGCGAATATATTATTCAAGTCCTCTGGCTCCCAGTGGTAATATAAGGTCCTTACAAGTCTACATAAGATGTTGAGTAACTTTGCAAATATTTTATTTTACATATATTGAACTTATCAAATCACATCAGGTCCTACACTCTAGTCCCCTCCAGAGCTGCTTTTACAAATTAACTAACATTTTACATGCCAGTCTTAGTGTAAATCGGACTGGTGTAAAATACAACCAATTTATTAAGAGGTGCAGGCCTCTTAATAAATTTAATGCATCTGTGATTTCCGTGCGCCAGAAAGTATAATCTACGGTATATCATCAAGGAGCAGACCTAGATTTTAGTTACAATTTATAGAAAATGACGATAGTTGCGTAAAAAGTCGTAAAAGTTTTGAACAGTGCTATTCGTAAAACCGTTATGACTTTTGTACACCATTTAGTAAATGACCCTCAAAGTGTTGTTTAGTATACATATAATTTTAAGCAACATTGAAAATACTTGCTTTTATTTATTATTATTTATTATGCTCCAGTCACATTCAAAGCTGCATTTCGAAGTCCCCTGGACACTAGTTGAAATACTATAAAGTCCTTTTGATTATCTACAACAAGGTTGGCAAAATGAGCTCAACTGAAGTTAACAGAGCTGAGGTGCAGTACCATGTATGCAGCGACCCGCCGGGGAGTGCTGTGAGAAGGATGCGAGTGGTAGTTGTGACACTAATGGGAGTTGTAGTGGTTCACAGTAGCTTTCCTCACTCTTGCACTCCCTGGGGTCGTGCAGTGAATAGAAGGCTCAACCTGTCTTCCTTCAGGGCACATCCTGGTCTTGGGGACTGTTAGAAGATGTGCCGTTTTTGTTAGGCAGATAGGTGCAAGTGCAGTGGTCCGGTTTGGATATATATCACAACATATGAAATGCAGGTACACAGTATTAAACAGTATAAGTTAACCCTTTCAAGAGAAATAAAGTAAGAAGTTTTAACTTTGCATAGGGGATATAGGCAAATGTCCACAAATGTCCAAAAGTCAAAGTACTCCCTGCTCTAGGGCACTACACTCTCCGCTACTTTAACTGTGGCGTCCCCGACACAGTCACGACTACTTAAGAAAGAAGATTTGTGCAATAGGCACTAACTATGTACATTGTGTTTGAGATGGTCCAGCTCTAGGGAGGCCTTCAATCTTTCCCTAGGGTTCAGGCATTGAAATGTTATGAACTGGATTAAGCATGGGATACAGAATACAGTCTTATTATCACAGTCACTTACTCGTGGCAGACCCCACACAGGTAACACTCACAGTCACAGATGCTTTCATGCGACTAGTTACCTCAGATACCGAATGGGACGTTACTTGAGATGCCACAGGCTGTCTTTATCCACTGGTGCTGGATCCATGATGACTTGCTCTGCTGGTGCTGGACCGTATCCTGTTCGTGATGCCAAATTGCAGTGGCTGGGTTTGGGGTGGCCCCTACGCTACACTGGGTCCCCCGGACAACGTCGAGGTGTCACCATGTGTTGCTGCTCTCCGGAAGGGATGGTAAGGCGTGGTGCACCCCAATGGGAAATAAGTCCAGAGAGTCAGGGTCTGCAGTAAACCAGGGTGCTTCTTTACTGGAGGAATTCAGGTACAAAACAATAGAGGTGAGGGATTGGGCTGGCTTCTCCAGTCTCCTCCCTGGCAGAAGAAGGGTTTGATGCTGAGGAAAGGCCTGAGCTAGCTGTGCCTCTTATTCTTCAAAAGGCTGGTACCCTGGTCCAAGGCTGGTGATCCAGGGTCTGTGGCAGCGTATCTCCGTCTCAGCGTCTTCTTCTGGTCACTCAGTAGTCTGCCAGAGTATCCTCCCTGGCAGAAAAAGGGTTTGATGCTGAGGAAAGGCCTGAGCTAGCTGTCTCTCTCTCTCTCTCTCAGAAGGTTGGCATCCTGGTGAAGGGCCCATGGTCTGTAGCTCAGTAGTCCGGGTGGCTCCTGGGTCACAGGGCTAGTGACTCATGGTCTGTGGCTCAGTGTCCCCATCTCAGAGTCTTCTTCTGGTCACTCATGCAGGCTGGCATGAGTCTCCCCTCCAAGCACTGGTCCCTAACTTCAGCACCCTAGGGGCTCTGATTGCTCTCCTTATATATAGCTTTTGCTAGACTAGAACCTTCTAGTGGGAGGGGTGGAGTGGAGAAACTCAGCACAGACAGATACATTGTTTCAGCTCCCGTCTGGTATAGACTTACATTAGAGCTTCAATGATACTCAATGGCAATGACAGCAAGTTTTCCAGACAAAAATAAGTTTCCAGACATAACAACATAGCTAAAACCATACATTTAAAAGGTCAGGATGTCTGCTTTTGGTGGTAAACAAGTCTGGGTTTTTCCCTCCAAAACATGGTATTCCTTAAACCCTATGGCAGCTGTGGAAAATTACCAGCTACTCAATCAAAGCCAGTGGCGTAGCTATAGGGGTCGCAGCGGTCGCAATTGCGACCGGGCCCCTAAGTCAGGGGGGCCCACGGGGCCCCCTCCAGGAGAGAGCTGCCTCCTGACAAGTTATTTGAGGTCTTGAGGACCTTTTTCACTTAGCCAATCAGTGGCTGCAGCTGTGTCACATGTCAGGCCAGCGATTTCCTGCTGAGCCAATCACTGGCCTGACACATGACATAACTGTGGCCACTGATTGGCTGAGTGTGAAAGGTCCTCAAGACCTCAAACAACTTGTCGGGAGGCCAGAGAGAAGACCAGAGAGAGGACCAGTGCCACACAGAGGAGAAGAGGAGCTGCTACAGATGGGACCAGGACCAGGTGAGCAGAATGTTTTTATATAATATTAATAGAAGGGGGAAATGTGACATATGGGGGGAGAAATGTGACATATGGAGAGGGGAGAAATGTGTCATGGAGGGGGGAGAAATGTGACATATGGAGAGGGGAGAAATGTGACATGAAGGGGGGAGAAATGTGACATGAAGGGGGAGAAATGTGACATGAAGAGGGAGAAATGTGACATGGAGGGGGAGAAATGCGTCATGGAGGGGAGAAATGTGACATGAAGAGGGAGAAATGTGACATGGAGGGGGAGAAATGTGACATGGAGGGGAGAAATGTGACATGAAGGGGAGAAATGTGACATGGAGGGGAGAAATGTGACATGGAGAGGGAGAAATGTGACATGGAGGGGAGAAATGTGACATGGAGGGGAGAAATGTGACATGGAGGGGAGAAATGTGACATGGAGGGAAAGAAATGTCACATGAAGAGGGAGAAATGTGACATGGAGGGGAGAAATGTGACATGGAGGGGATGTGACATGGAGGGGAGAAATGTGACATGGAGGGGAGAAATGTGGCATGGAGGGGAGAAATGTGACATGGAGGGGATGTGACATGGAGGGGAGAAATGTGACATGGAGGGGAGAAATGTGGCATGGAGGGGAGAAATGTGACATGGAGGGGATGTGACATGAAGGGGAGAAATGTGACATGGGGGATGTGACATGGAGGGAGAAATGTGACATGGAGGGGAGAAATGTCACATTTCCTCTGCCATGTGACATTTCTCCCCCACGCCCCTATGTCACATTTCCCCCATGTCACATTTCCCCCTCCATGTCACATTTCTCCCCCTCCATGTCACATTTCTCCCCCTCCATGTCACATTTCTCCCCCTCCATGTCACATTTCCCCCTCCATGTCACATTTCTCCCCCTCCATGTCACATTTCTCCCCCTCCATGTCACATTTCTTTCCCTTCCATGTCACATTTCTCCCCCTCCATGTCACATTTCTCCCCCTCCATGTCACATTTCTCCCCTCCATGTCACATTTCTCCCTCCTCCATGTCACATTTCTCCCCCTCTATGTCACATTTCGCCCCCTCCATGTCACATGACCCCCTCCATGTCACATGACCCCCTCCATGTCACATTTCTCCGCCTCCCCCTCCATGTCACTGGACACCATTCGGCTAAGTTCACATCAGTGTTTGGCCTTTCCGTTCTCCTGCTCCGTTGAGGAGCAGGAGAACGGAAAGTACGCATTCGGGACATAACTGAGCCGAACGGAGCCTGAGGATCCCATAGACTATAATGGGGTCTGTTAGGTGTCCGCTCCGAAGATGATTTTGGAGTGGAGTCAAAAATCCTGCATGCACAGCTTTTGTCTCCGCTCCAAAATCAACTTCGGAGCGGACACCTAACGGACGCCATTATAGTCTATGGGATCCTCAGGCTCAGTTCGGCTCAGTTATGTTGTCCCAAATGCGTACTTTAATTTCTTAGGGGAACGGAACGGCCGAACGGGGGGGGGGCCCAAATTGAACTCTTGCACCAGGGCCCATGAGCCTATAGCTACGCCCCTGATCAAAGCCCTAACCGTCTCTCAGTATTCAAGTATTCATTAACCCTTTCCACAGAGCCATGTAAGCACAGCAATAATGAACAGGATATATATCACAAATATAAAATGCAGGTACACAGTATTAAGCAGTATAAGTTAACAAGTAAAGTAACAAGTTTTAACTTTGCATAGGAGATATGGGCAAATGTCCACAAATATCCAAATGTCAAAATACTCCCTGCTCTAGGGAACTACACAAGGCAGGAGGACATGTGCAGGAACAGATAACGGCAGCGGTGTAATTGTGGTTCAAGGCAATAATCAGGCCAGTGTAGAGGTAACAAATCCAGTGTTCTTAAATGAGGTAGTTTAGGCAGTTCATAAACAAAGACATTGAAAGCCTTCCGTTCAGACTCTCCAAGGATAAGTACACAATACTTCCAAAGCTGACAATGGGATAATCATCAGTAAGATGGCTGACTCTGAGTCTCTCTCTATCAGATCCAAGGTAAGTTGACCAAGGCCCCGGGGTGCACATTCACAATATGTACTACAGTTCCCTCAGCGTGGTGTAAATCTTTCGAACCATGAATCACATCAGAAACAGGGAGGAAAAGGAGAAAGGACAACTAGGGCAAGAAGCATGGGACAGAGAAAATCAGGAGTGCAGCCATGGGAGCCCTTTTTCAAAAATGCCATGTGGGAGATATATCAAAAGGGTGTAAAGGAAAACTGGCTTAGGGAGAGTTCACATCTCCATTTCATTTTCCGTTCTTCAGATCCGTCTGATCCGAACAACAGAAAAAAAAAAAAGATCCTGTAAAAAAAGGCGCATCCTGTGCATCAGTCACATTTGGCATCCAAAAGTACAAGTACAGATGGCAAGAGCAGTGTATCTGAATGGAGGAGACATCTCATTGGGTTATTTTGCCTGGTCATATGACCCTCCATCAGCAGCCATTTTATGGACAGGACCTCTGTGTGGACAGCACAAAAGGATTGGCCAATAAGAGAGCATACCTTATGAAATATGGAAAATGGCACAGAATATTAACAAAGACTATATTAGTAAGTGCCATATAATCATCCTACAAACACATTGGTCAACAGTTACCAGAAAGCGGCAAAGAAGTAAGCTACTAAATAATTGTTTGCAGCATATTGTACCAATTCCGTCCCGCTAAAATGACGTGCGCCATGACTAGGCACCCTAATTCCTTCTTATGCACCATCTGCGTCTGTGACCACAATCGCAACCACCCACACAGCGACTGCGAGCAGTCTGACTAATACAAATCTCCGTCTGTTTCTATTTTATACTTTTTTCATTTTATTTTTGGCTTCCATCCATCTGTAAGATTTTTGTCTTTTTTTTTTTTTACAATTTTTTTATTTTTTTTTTTAAAGATTTGCAATTCATAATACAACAGCAAATTTATAAACTGGTATAAAGTGAGTCATCTTACAGTGTCACACCCCGGGTGCTGTGCCAGAGGATTAAGCCAGTGAAGAGTTTCGGCTTTGTATTACATTGCAAGCTGCCAGGAGGTTGTAACGAAGCAAATGGAAAGGGGGAAAAACATGACATAACTATTAACTATGAAATAACCGGTTGTACCAAATGTAATATTATAGTACATTTAAAAGTTCACATCACCGTTCATCCTTTCCATTCTCCTGCTCCGTTTTGGAGCAGGAGAACGGAAAGGACGGATACGGCACATAACTGAGCCGAACGGGAGCCAAATGGAGCCTACGGACCCCATAGACTATATTGGGGTGCGATAGTTGTCCGCTCCGAAGATGATTTTGGAGCGGAGACAAAGGTCCTGCATGCACAACTTTTTTCTTCTCTCCAAAATCATCTTCGGAGCGGACAACTAACAGACCCGATTTTAGTCTATGGGGTCCGTATGCTCCATTTGGCTCCTGTTTGGCTCAGTTATGTGCCAAATCCATTATTTCCGTTCTCCTGCTCCTATAACGGAGCAGGAGAACTGAAAGGCCGAACGCTGATGTGAACTTAACCTTAACCTTGCCCTTGGAAACCATCAACAAGCAGACTGATTGCTATTGATAGAACGTACTATGGCTTAAAGGGAGTGTTTAAAGGGAATCTGTTTAAGGCTAGGGCTACGTGACAACATTTGTCGCCTGACTTCTTGTTGCAGAAAAGTTGCGCTACATTTTTTATAATGATAGTCAATTGTGTCGCACTGCGACATACTGCGACACAACAGTCGCAGAACATCCATCCAAGTTGGAGTGTAAGACTTTTTATAACATTTTTTTGGCGACACAATATTGGCAGATTGGCCATCTTTTATTTCCATTATGGCGTTTACCGTATTGGATAAATACTCACATTTTAATAATTTGGCCACTTTGAGACACAGCGATGCCTATGGTGTTTTTTTTTTGTATTGTTTATTTTTAATTAAGGCCTCATGCACACGACTGTTGGTGTTTTGCGGATCTGCAAAACACGGAAGTTGTTCCGCGTTCTTGCGGAACGGAACGCGGCCCATTGTAGAAATGGCGACACAGCCTGTTCTTGTCCGTGTGCATGAGGCCTAAGAGGAAAGGGGGTGAATTTAATCTTTATATTTTTTTTGCGTTTTTAAAAGCTTTTTTTCCTTTTTTATGTCACATCAGGTGACTATAAGGCTAGTTTCATACTTGCGGCAGGACGGATCCGACAGGCTGTTCAACCTGTCGGATCCGTCCTGCCACTATTTGGCCGTGCTGCCGGACTGCCGCTCTGTCCCCATTGACTATAATAGAGGCGGAGTTCCGGCGCAGCACGGTAGTGCACAGAGAGAGGACGCCGGACTAAAACTACGACATGTCCGACTTTTTAGTCTGGTGGCTTTTGCTGTGCACCGCCGTGCTGCGCTGGAACTCCGCCCCCACCCCATTATAGTCAATGGGAACGGAGCGGCAGACCAGCGGCATGGCGAAATAGTGGCAGGACGGATCCGACAGGGTTAACAGCCTGTCGGATCCGTCCCGCCGCAAGTGTGAAAGTAACCTTAGAAGCAAATATTAGATTACTACTCCCTTACATTGCAATGAATTGCCTTTGCATTTCATTGCAGATTTGCTGTGTTCTTATGGAGACCTTTCACCTGTAGGAACTACAACTGCAATAACAGGGGTTTCTTCATCGCTGCACGGAGGAGCCATTCAGGACCTGGGAACACAGCGCTCCTGGGTTTTCCGCTCTCAGATGACATGGTCAAATTTGACTTTGGTATCTGAGGAGTTAAATGTCTTTCAATGGCGTTATCGCAGATCTCAGACATTAGCCCTGGGTGTCTCCTGTTTAAAATCTTTCTTTGAAGACCTAACTTCAGCTGTACATGTACAGCAGCAGTTGAGAAGGGGTTAAAAAGTGACCTAGCATTTTGCTAAGGGGATCTGTAACTAGCTTATGTTGCCTTTAGTTAGAACACCATAAAACTGGTGACAGGTTTCCTTTAAGCGGGAGTGCTGTAAGGAGGATGGGAGTGGTAGTGGTGGACCATATAGGAGTAGTAGTGGTTCATGGTGGCTGTCCTCTCTCTGGTACTCCCTGGGGCCCTTCAGCAGTGAATAGAGGGTGCACCCTTTCCTCCCTCGGGGCACACACTGGGCTCTTTGGGGAATCCGGCCTGGGGTGTCCTTTATGGTGTACAGCTGGCAGGATGCAAGGCAGGAGAGCAGGTGCAGGGCCGGTGAAAGGATGGAGGCAAAGAACGGGCCTGTTTGGTTGCAATAAATAAAGTCTCTCTTCACTGAAAAAAAGGGGAGTAGTAGTTTGTGCAGCAGCAAAAGGTACGGTTCTAAGGTATGTTACAGAGTAGAATTATCCGATTAATTGTGGATAGACAGTGGCAATGATGGCAGTAGTAGTCTCACTGTAAACACACTTTGCATGACCGGGGTATTGGCTATGCGACGGGAGCCCCGCCACCTAAATTTTGCTCTCTTACCCCGGGCATACCTCTTGCTGCCAAATCTTTACCATTACATCCCCACCCCTTTGACAACCCCAACCCAATAAGACTCAGACACCAGACTGGAATGTAATGGCCACAGCAGCCGTTTTATTAATACAATACCAATAAATAACCATAAATAACCATAAATAACCATAAATAACCATAACCTCCACAGATAGGGGGAGGTCCTTGGAGCCCCATAAAACCACGAGCTGCCGAACCGAGTGTATGCCCTCTTGCCTCCAGCCGTTAGCCCCAGCTCGGAGGCACCACCGAATGGGCCCCACTCGGTCCACCACCATAGCTCGCCCACCATGGGAGTCCAGCCCCCGCCATGGGGCCCTCCCAATGTCCTCAAGCTCATCAGTACCCAACTCCAAGGAACTCCCCCTCACCCCGCAGCCGCCGTGACAATCAAAGAAACCAAGGGAGGGAGGGTGGGAGCTTGCACTTTCTTGTACCTAAAATGGCGCCGCTTCCCTTCTGCTCACAATTTAACCCCCTATACTCCACCCCTTCAAACGAACTACCCAATGCCCTAGCTCCTGATACCCTAGCACTCCCCTTTTCTATCCCGCCCAGCCCCCAGGACCGCCTATCCCAACCACCCTTCCCGGGCTCCCTAACCCAAACCCCTGTCATGTTGGCCTCCCTTCAAAGGGGGGCCCTGTCCCCCCCCAGTCCGGCCATTGCTATCTTTAAAAATAACCACAGTGGTACAATTCTCATTAACTCTTTCTGCAGTTCCCAGGCTGTGTGGTGCAGATCTTAGATTCGGATGACTAGTCTGTATCAAAGTGTGGTGGGTGCTAGAGACAATTAAGCAATTCCACAAGCTCTAAAGTCTTAATGCCATAAACGAGGGGTACCTAACTGTCTGAATGGTTCTAAAACTGCCTTGATGGTTCTAAACCTTGTGTGGATGTCTTACCCTCAGGGGTAATCTCTCAGTTAAGTTGGTCTCTGGCAGCTTTTCAGTCTCAGGAATGGTGTTTCTTGGAGGAGGCTTCTGTTTGGGCCCACTTAGCAGGAGCTCATACATGTAGGTGTTGCTTCTAGCTCTGCTCAGCTAAGATTCAATAACTAACTAGAGCCGGTCTCCACTGCAACCTAACCAAGACTGTCAGTGTTATGTCCATACACAACTATTTGGAATACACAGTGCATAGAGAAATACAGTAAGTTCTTTTAGCATTAAATCACAACATTTAACTCTATGCATAGAGTTAACCTTTAGCAGTGATCCACTGAGTCACTGCAATAGGTCATCAGTACCTGATTGGTTTGGATCTGACGATGGCAACCCTGCCGATCAGCTGTATGAAGAGGACATGGTGCTCCGGTGAGCGCCGCAGCCTCTTCTTAGGACAGTGATGTCAAGTTCATCGGTCACATGGTCTTAACTGGTCAATCTCATTCAAGTGATTGGGGCTGAGTTGCAATACCAAGCACAGCCACTAACCTATGAATGGTGCTCTGCTTGGTAAGCTGCGAGGAGGCTCACCGATGCATCTCAGCCTCTTCAGTAATAGGATCAGCGGGGGTACCGGGATTCGGATCCCCATCGATCACATACAGTATTGATGACCTAGGTCATCAGTATTAAACACTCAGACAACCCCTTTAATTGTGCATGTACCTTTATATGTCCAGTAGCTTCAACATAAAGGCTACATGCACACGACTATTGTCTGCCTCCGCGTCCGCTTCTCCTGCAAATTTTGCGTCCGTCAAAAAAAACGAATGACGGACCTTTTTTTTGACGGATCCGATTTTTGTGGCAGATCCATTGAAAAAATGCCTATCCTTGTCCGCAAACGTAAAAAAAATAGGACATGCACTAATTTTTTGACGGAATGAAAACACGGATCACGGATGCGGAACAAAAACGGTTGACAATCCGCATTTTTTGACGGACCCATTGAAATGATTGGGAAGCATCCTATCCGTGAAAAAAAACGGAACGGACGCGGAAACAAACAATGGTCGTGTGCATGAGGCCAAAGAAATGTGTTTTAAGTCTTTAACAATTTCAAGATCTTTTCTTGCTGTCAGTGAATGAGAATTTTCTTATTTTCAACCACTGGAAATTTCTGACAGGTCCTAAATTAATGGAATTTACAGTTTTTTCCGCCATGTCTACAATGTCTGTTTACTGCCTCTCTACATTGTTAGGGGGCTGAAATACCTGGCTAATACCCTGAAAACCTGATCCTTTATCACAAAGAGTTTCTTTGTTCTCGGGGCCTCATTTATATTCAGAATTCTTCTGGGTCTGTGTCAAGAATGTTCTAATTTCCTCCATCCCCACTGTCTCTGCTATCCACCACGGTTCCTTCATCTCGACTCCCAATCTTATATTATTTTATCCTAAAGTTCAGTATCTTCTGCTTTTGCTGTTTCCCCTCCCTCCAGTATTTTCTGCTGCTGTTTCCCTCCCTCCACCTTCTGTATTATTGATACAATCTATTATGTTCTCACCTTCTGACGACTTTGTAGAAGATTCCAAATGACAAGTTTCTCCGTCTCGCCGCTCTGAACCCTTCCCCCTCACTTGTTGAGGTTTATGCTTCTTAATGACCCCTATGTAAAGTTTACACGGCTGGAAATATATTTGGACTAACTTTTAAAATGTCATCTCTCCTGTAATAAAAGCGAGAAACCAGTGCAGCCTTTCGTGAGGAAATCTTGGTCTACTAGCCTGAGGCTATGTCTGGTAACGAGACGGCTGCCATGCTCAGGCGTATATATATCAGTGTGCCCTTTACAAACACGACATGTAAGAGGGTGAATCAGACCCGGCTTGTCCTATGCGTCCTGGAACCGTTATTACAGGTAATTCCTGACGGACATGAACGATGTGGTGATGTCAGCCCATCACGCACCATTTCTTTCCAGCCGACACCTGGCGCGTGGTGTTTAAGTGGCATCTCACTCACTGTCAAAGCAATCTAGCAGTCTCATTTCCTAGTGTGCGAGCTGGCTGACCTCAGGATCCTTCAAGAGATTAACGCGCCTTCTGTCAACTTTGTTTTTATTTTTTTTTCTCATTACAGTCAATGACAACTGCCAGCCCATAGATAACTTATGGTATGGGGAAAAAGAAGTCTATTGTATAATACCCAACAAAAAGTACTAGTCACTTACCTTGCCCAACAATAGCATACAAATGATAAGAGGGGTATGTCTAGATATATTTTAAAGTGACAGTCCATTATTTTACATCTAATGTGTAGCATTGTCTACATAACAGATTCAGTCTCTTTACAAGTACATTACATTACTTATTCTGTACTGATCCTGAGTTACAGCCTGTATAATACTTCAGAGCTGTACTCACTATTCTGCTGGTGGAGACACTGTGTACATATATTATGTTACTTTTCCTGCACTGATCCTGATTTACGTGCCATATTATGCTCCAGAGCTGCACTCACTATTCTGCTGGTGGTGTCACTATGCACATGCATTACTTATCCTGTACTGATCCTGAATTACATCTTGTATTATTCTCCAGAGATGAACTCACTATTTTACTGGTGGAGTCATTTTGTACATACATTACATTACTTATCCTCTACTCACGAAATAGACCTCAAAGGGGATGGTGATTATGAAAATGTGAGTTTCTGAGGCAATGGGGATTCAACTCTTAGGAGGTATGGTATCTGTCATATCCCCATCAATCCCAAAAACGGGGGCTGCCATATATCTTTTCTGATGCAGTGGCAAGTCGAGCATGCGCCCTACCGCTCAATTCTTTATGGGACTGCCTTAGATTCCAACATTTTCTGCATAGGAATGGATGAAATCAGGAACTTTCTCTGGGAATTAAGAAAATAAAATTACCGAAAAAACTGAAGAGCACTGGACTGAATAAGAAGGGTGATTAGGGACTGCTGATGGCCCCCGTGATGTTTAGAGCCAAAGTTTTTGTTACCGCTGCCCCCCCCCCCTCTTTTATTTCATTCTGTACTTGCTGTTCCCTTACAGGCATGTAATTAGGCCTGTAGGAAGGGGTTACTATTGGAGCAGAGCACTGATCCCTCCCTTCCCTTCATGATGATGCCTGCTGGCCCTCCCACCAGGTATATATGCCCCCCAGCTTCCTGGTCCCGGTCTCTTGGTCTGCGGAAACTCTTGGTGCACTCACCAGTCTGCAGCTCAGTCCACACCAAGATGTCCACAGGTGATGAGTCGGTACGGTAATACTGGGGGCTGCAGCTGGGCTGTAGCCACCCCAGTTGCGGCGGAATGGCTAGCAATGCAGAGCGCTTTGGCCTAGCCCCTTCCTCCTGCAGCAGGTCTTGTCGTGCTTCCGCCTATGCCCATGTGGTCATCTAGTTTAGGGAGTGTCATGGGTGCCCAGGTGAGCTCCACTTCAGCCACCAAGCATTTGCCCACCCCTCCCCCATCACAGCCTGCTCCTGTTGGGGAGTCAGCAGGGTTGCCCTTGGCTGGTGACCCTGGGCTGTTGTATGTGGATTCTTTAGAGCCCCCTGCACCATCTGTGCCCAGTTTGCCACTCCATGATCCCCTCCCTGTCCCCGCCTACAGCAACCGGGTCCCACAGATGCAGGTGGTGTTCTGCTTCCTCTTCCTCGGTGGACTCCGGACCATCATAGTTCATGTAGACGCCATTCCCGCTGCCGCTCCGGGGATTCCTGGAGAAGCCGGCGCTCCAGATCATTGAGGTGGCGATCACCGTCGTCTTCTAGCATCTATTTGGGCGTATCTGAGGAATCTGGCCTGCATTCACATTCAGGATGCAAGAGGTGGGGGCCTAGTTGATGCTCCAGGGCACAGAACCTGGTTTCCACAGCCTCAAGGCGGGATGCTGTCTTGATGGCGGTTCCTCCTGCGATACTGGTTCCGTCTCCTTCTGGTGAGTTCCAATATGCGGATGAGTGGGGTGCATGAAGTAGTGGTTCAGAGGTTGTGGCAGCCCTTAAAGCTGTCCCAGTGAAATTGCAGACTACCCCTAGTCAGCAGGTAGAAGCGGTCCCCAAAAAGACTGGTAGATTGGTAGTGGAAAAGATGAGGAGTGAGGATGACCATCCTGAGGGATGCTTTTAGTCTACCAAGATAGCATATATAGTGCAGCTTCCGACTCAGTGATGGTCATCCTCACTCCTCATCTTTTCCACTACCAATCTTTGCACCTAGCGGTGCTGTCGTCACAATCAACCAGGGGCCCAGCCACCAAAGCACCTCAAAACACCTATAACATCAAGTGTACCTCAACCACCATCTGCCTGGTGATCCCTGTACTAGAGAGTACCCCGGGGGATTTAGTGCTGTCTTCCCCATCACTGCACGCCAGCCCAGGGAGGCTTTGTTAACCATGAGTACCAACAACTACTACCCCCATCGGCCCACCATAACCTCACGTGTTTTCCCTGCCGACCCGGTCGCTGCATTAATTTTGGTGTCACAAACAGGATGCAAACAGGATCCAAAAATCCCTTGCGCCTTATGCGAATAAGCCCTATTTGCTGTGAAAGAGACTTTGCATGTTACACGTTTTTATTGTGCTGGAAATTGTTGAAATAGTTTGGAAACTACACAGGGATACTATACAAGACCCCTAATATAAAATCAAAGTGTTAAAAGTGAGAAAAACTTATATTTTTGGGTGTCAACAACTGGTTGCAGTCAGTGAATGGACTCTTGTGTTACACTTAAGATGGCCGCCTAAAGGCTTCACTTTATTATTGCTGCGCCATTCCAGAGAGAAACGCCCTCTCTAGAGCGGGAAAAGAAAAGGCAATCCCTTTATGCAAAGTACCTGATTAATATTGTGCCTTATTGACGCTGGCAGCCAGGGCGCTACTGAAGTCCTGGCTGCCATGGTAAGTACTCCGCAGCAGTGTACTTACCTGCGCTGCGGCCACTCCTTCATGAGGTCCCTGAAGTGGATATTTTCTGGTCTGGTGTTTGGGGGCTCCATTGGTCGCAGGTTCTTTCAGAGTTGGTAGAAATCAACAGGTCCAGTTATTTTGGTCATCCATGCAGGGAGGGGGGGAGGGGGTAATGGCTGAGCTGAAGACTCTCACGCATTCAGAGATTGGCCTAATTTTTCCATGAGATAGTGTTAGTTTGATCATCCCCCGAGTGGTATGGCACGGGGCCAGAGATGCAGAAGCTGTTAGAAAATGCCATAGGACAGTAAATTCCCAAATTTCCCAATTCATTAGGTCCCACAGTGGTATAGCAGTGTGCCACCCAGTGGCGTGCCTGGGAAGGGGGGGCACTACTGTGTGGGGGCAGTGTGGGGGACACTACTGTGTGGGGGCAGTGTGGGGGACACTACTGTGTGCTGCAAATTTCTATATATGGGCAGTGTGGGGGAAATTACTGTGTGGGGGCAAATTACTGTGGGGGGATTACTATGTGGGGGAAATTACTATATTGGGGCGTTGCTATTGGGGAAGCACTGTAGGGGCAATTCTATTATTTTGGGGGACACTAAACAGGGATTATTGCCTGGAGCACAATATAGGATGTTGTTATTACTGGGGGCACTCTAGGGGACATTATAGCTGCTGTAGACACTATAGGGACATTTTAGGTAATTCATTAAACCGGTGTAAACTAGAACTGGTTTAGTTGCCCATGGCAACCAATCAGATTCCACCGTTCATATTTGACAGCTCTTTTGGAAATCCAGTTCTACTTTACACTAGTTTGATAAATGACCCCAATTATGTCTACTGGGGGTCACTATATTTTTCAGCAGTATAGTACCTGGGACATTGGGGAGCACCACGGGCACAGTATTGGGGGTAGCAGCCAATGGCAGGGGGGGATGGGGACGAGCCTCCTTAGTGTCACCTGCGATGCTAGGGAGGCTCATCATCGTCCCCGCCTGCCATTGGCTGCCCCCCAACCCGACACCGAATGTTTTCATCCGGGCACGGGGAGAAGCAGCAGTGGCGGTATGGGGACTAGGAGCGGTGCAGGGAGCGGGGAAGTAAGTATATTAGCGTGGGATGGCCGGCGTATGGGGGGGGGGCTTTTTTTTGTGCTCGTGGATTTGGCCGTTTTACGTAAATCAGCTGTGGTTGATCACCACCCAGCAAAAGGTTACTGAAGTGTTTGTGTCAGTTATTTGGAAAAGGGGAAAAAAAAAAAGGGGGGGGGGGGTTGGTAAGGATGGGCCAGCAGTGTGGTTATGGGTAGCCAACTGCAGTCTTAAATATTACTTAATTATAAATATATTCCAAAATATCTTTCATTACTTATGAAGGCTCGTTTTGTCTAGGGATCAATCATTAGGAGAAATAAAATGGCCGCTGTCCTATTAGTGAACAAAAAAATAATAAATCCGCAGCACTCTTCCGTTTGCAATGAAGTTTGGTGCCTTTATTTAGATAGCAGCATACAATTGCGGCGTTTCAACTATTCCAGTCTTTCTCAAGCAAGAGAAAGGCTTGAGAAAGACTGAATAGTCGAAATGTCGCAATTGTATGCTGCTATCTAAGTAAAGACACCGGACTTCATTGCAAATGGAAGAGTGCTGTGGATTTTGATTTATTATTTTTTTGTTCATTATTTGGGATCCTTAACCTGGATTACCATCTGCTTGAACCAACATTGGACCACCAACTGGGTACCGTATTGTTTTGTTTTTTCTCCCAAATTTGGGTTATGTAGTGCTGCTTAAAAGTTTTTTTGTACGTCGTCCTATTAGTACACACAAAACCTGTCCTAATCACACTTGTCCTGCTGTGTGATTAGGACAGGTTTTGTGTGTACTAATAGGACAGTGGCCATTTGATTTCTCTTAATGATTGCTCCGTAGACAAAATGAGCCATTATAACTAATGAAAGGTATTTGGGAATATATTTATAATAAAGTAATATTTAAGACTGCAATTGGCAACTTGCAATCATTTGTTCAATTGGTCTTTATTAAAAATATTGAGCTGTTCTGTCACAAAGGGTTAACAGTTTTTCTAGCTGTGTGCATCCAACTTTCACTTTGTGCTGGTCATCTAATAACCCTTATCTCAAAAACAGGTCATAAACACTTATTTAAGCCACATTCTTATCAGTAAGATAAGGATTGAGCTTTGGTGAGTCTGTATAAGGTCTGAGAGCAGAGATAAGGAGCCCATCAGCATCCTGACAGAACAGAAAGAAAATTCAGATCCTGCTAATAGAGTATCTCAGCTCTGTACAGAGAAAAGGGTTCCATATTTTTTAATTAAGACTAATTGAAATAAATTATATTTAACTCATAATGAGTGCAATGCACTTACAAAAAATTGCACCCAAAAGTGTACATAAACTCATAATGAGTGCAACGCACTTACAAAATATTGCGCCTAAAGGTGTACATAGTCTAAGTATTTTCATTTTCTTAATTCTCAGAGAACTTTTTTACAGAGAGTTTGTCAGGCACTCTATGCCCAACAGAATATGCAAACATGCCCAAACATATGCACTAACACACACACACACACACACACACACGTTGTGTGCATGTTCAGTAAAAGTTATTTTCCATTGCACATGTGGTGAGGAGTTGATTGGAGGCCACAGGGGTGTATTTGTGCATATACTTAGATGCGCTTCCCAGCATATATAATTTTTAAAAAATACAGTGGCCTAAATGTCTCCAATAGATGTACCCACCTATTTCCTTGAAATACAGGAAATACTTGAAATACAAGTTAGGTAGTGGTGGGGTCTTACTTTAGTGGAGGCCAAACAGCAGCCAAGCCTTCCCAGATGTTATAGTCAGATAAAAAGACACAGATGTGAATGGTTAGTCCAACAATGAGTACCTCCATCCAGATCCTCCTGTTAATTCCGTTTTTATTAAACTAACACCGCTCTTCCTATTGACTCTCCTCTTGTTAGAAACAGGATCTCTTACTCTGAACTGCCCAATTTCCTGAAACGCCTGAGCAGAATTTTCTAGATTTTCACATCTCATCTTTTAAAACGATCTGGACTGCACGACGCACAGCAGCAGAATAATACACAGTTGAGAATAGGACTAGATCAGAATTAAATTAATATGCGGCATGCCAGTCCGCAGGGGATACATGTGAGTTACACGGTGGGCTGAAGGGAAATGACAGTTCATAGGTTTTACTCACGGTTAGCAGAAAGCCTCTCTGAGCGGCAGCGCAGTGAAGGGGAAGACAGCACGAAATTCTTCGGGGCAAGCTCTGTAATAGGGAAACACCAGCCAAGATGGTGGTTGAGGTGCCCTGATGTTAATGGTGCTTAGGGTACTTGTGGCGGCTGGGTCCCTCGATGGTATTTGTCGTGACGCCAGCACCGTTAATGGTGGTACAACCAATTGTAGTAGCAATATTAAAGAATGAGGTAGACAGTGGTAGAATACAACTGACAACTTTTACTGTTGCTGGTTTTGGTTGCAGCATACATCATCCAGACAGAATACAGTCTCTGAGTATATAGAGGAATTCTGTTGATCCACTGTTAATAGGTTTTGGTTAGGTCCTGACTCAGGCTATGGTTATGTAGATACAAGAGATAGGGCAAATCGATACTTACAGTCCTCAATGGAGTGCCCCGAATATATGTGTGTCACAGAGTTTAAACCATTTAGCCCCTCTTCCAGTGTGCTATATTGAGTGTCTCTGAGATCACTGAGGAATGTGGTCTTATCAGCACAATGGGGGGTGGGTACTACATTACAAGGCACACCAGTACACAGAATGGTAATAATAAAAGGGAACAGAATTAAAGGAATAAGACCAATTAGTACTTTGAAAATACCCTTAAAATACACTGGCTCAGCCCGTTATCCTGCAAGTTGATCCAGAGGAAGGCAAAAAAAAATCTAGAAATCTAATAACCATAACCTGTAATGTACCTGGCCATAACTAAAATGTACCTAAACCTATATATATATATATTGTAGTGCCCTAGAGCAGGGAGTACTTTGACATTTGGACATTTGTGGACATTTGCCTATATCCCCTATGCAAAGTTAAAACATCTTTCTTTATTTCTCTTGAAAGGGTTAACTCTTACTGTTTAATACTGTGTAACTGTATTTTATATGTTGTGATATATATCCTGTTTATTATCACTGTATTTACATGGCTCTGTAGAAAGGGTTAATTAATACTAAGAGACTGTTAGGACTTTGATTAAGAAATTGGTAATTTTCCACAGCTGCCATAGGGTTTAAAGAATACCATGTTTTGGAGGGAAAACCCCAGACTTGTTTACCACCATGTTTTGGGGAGAAAAACCCAGACTTGTTTACCACCATGTTTTGGAGGGAAAAACCCAGACTGTCTAGTTTTAGCTATGTTGTTATGTCCGGAAAATTATTTTTGTCTAGAAAACCTGCTGTCTCGTTGCCATTGAGTATCATTGAAGCTTTAATGTAAGTCTATACCAGACAAGAGCTTAAACAATGTATCTGTCTGTGTTGAGTTTCTCCCCTCCACCCCTCCCACTAGAAGTTTCTAGTCTAGCAAAAGCATTATATAAGGAGAGCAGTCAGAGCCCCTAGGGTGCTGCAGTTAGGGACCAGTGCTTGGAGGGGAGATTCATGCCAGCCTGTATAAGTGACCAGAAGAAGACTCTGAGATGGGGACACTGAGCCACCGACCATGAGTCACTAGCCCTGTGAACAAGGAGCCACTCAGACTACTGAGCTACAGACCCTGGGTCCTTGACCAGGATGCCAGCCTTCTGAGAGAGAGACAGAGAGAGAGGGACAGCTAGCTCAGGCCTTTCCTCAGCATCAAACCTTTCTTCTGCCTAGGAGGAGACTGGAGAAGCGAGTTCAGTGCCTTGCCTGTATTGGTTTGAAGTTCCTCCAGTAAAGAAACACACTGGTTTACTGCAGACCTTGACTCTCTGGACTTTTTTCCCATTGGGGTGCACCACACCATACCACCCTTCCGGAGAGCAGCAACACGTGGGGACACCTCAACGGTATCCGGGGGACCCAGCATAGCGTTGGGGCCACCCCAAACCCGGCCACTGCAATATATTTCATTAAAAGCTGTTGTAAATGCCATGAAATACGTTTTTCCAATAGAATGTGAAGTTCAGGTGTCTATCACCCCTTAGAATCTGTGCTTTCGTACACTGCTGTGTATAGGAGTATGGACTCCACTATGGCCGCAATGAGTGATGTACAGGCTGGAGTATCGCTGCTTTTGCTTGTACCAGGGCTGCTTTGCTAAAGCCTGGCACAGATTGCCTGCAGGCTATTAGCAGAACGAGTGTGTTCAGGGCAGAAGCTCAAATAAGGCATCACTCCACTGCCTGTGCCCACTCTGCTAAAGACTGACATAGGTTTTTGCGAAGCAGACCTGAACGTCTAATGCCTATTTCGCTGGTAAAATGTAAAAAAAATAAAATAAAATAAAGCATATGAGAAAAATTTATTTCATGGCATTTACATCTTAAAGGGGTTATCCAATACTATAAAAATGGCCCCCATATGCCGTGCCCCTCACAGTGAATATACTTACCCCTGGTCCCTGCACCGCTACAGCTGCTTCTCCCCGTGTGCGGATGAAAACATCCAGTGTTGTGGGGAGCAGCCAATAGCAGGCAGGGATGGGAGAAGCAGCGGCGGCGGTGCAGGGACCAGAAGAGGTGCAGGGAGCGGGGACAGGCATATGGGGGAAGTTTTTTTTTAGTATTGGATAACCCCTTTAATAAAGTTTATATAATGGTTTAGGTACACTTTAACCTTTCCATGCTGCCTCAGCCAACGAATCACTAATGTGTCCCGCAAGAAACTCAGCTGTGTGCACAGCCGCCTGCAAGGCCCCCCAGACAGTGTCGGACTGGGGTACCTGAGGCCCACCAGGGTAACTGATTCTGGGGGCCCACCTTAGGGCTCCTGCACACTAAAAAAAAAATTCTGTGTCCTTACCGTTTTTAATTTTTTGTGTGGCCTGTATGTGAAACCATTCACTTCAATGGGGCCGCAAAAAACAGAAATGATTCCATGTGCATTCTGTGTCTGTATGTTTGCATGGCCATTAAGCAAAATGATAGAACATGTCCTATTATTGTCGGCATTACAGACAAGGATAGGGCTCTTGTATTAGAGGCCGGCTGTTCTGTTCCGCATAATGTAGACTGCACACACCTAGTATACATGTTTTGCAGATCCGCAAATTGCGGACTGCAAAACATCCAACAGTCGTGTTCATAAGCCCTTACAGTGATAACAGAAATATTAAAGATGAAGTATGATGGCAGACACTCACAGCAAAATGCACAAACCTACATGTGGCAGAATTTAGGCTACTTTCACACTTGCAGTAGCAGGGTCCAGCAGGATGTTCTGGCGGGGGAACAGCCTGCTGCATCCGTGCTAAGGGCTCTTTCACACTTGCATATTTCTTTTCCGGCATAGAGTTCTGTCGTCGGGGATCTATGCCGGAAAAATCCTGATCAGAATTATCCCAATGCATTCTGAATGGAGAGAAATCCGTTCAGGAGGCATCAGGATGTCTTCAGTTCAGGACCGGAACGTTTTTTGGCCGGAGAAAATACCGCAGCATGCTGCGCTTTTCGGCCAAAAATCCTGAACACTTGCCGCAAGGCCGGATCCGGAATTAATGCCCATTGAAAGGCATTAATCCGGATCCGGCCTTAAGCTAAACGTCGTTTCCGCGCATCCGACGTTTAGCTTTTTCTGAATGATTACCATGGCAGCCAGGACGCTAAAGTCCTGGTTGCCATGGTAAAGTGTAGTGGGGAGCGGGGTAGCAGTATACTTACCGCCCGTGCGGCTCCCGGGGCGCTCCAGAGTGACGTCAGGGTGCCCCACACGCATGGATCACGTGATCGCATGGATCACATGATCCATGCGCATGGGGCGCTCTGACGTCATTCTGGAGCGCCCCGGGAGCCACACGGACTGTAAGTATACTGCTCCCCCGCTCCTACTATGGCAACCAGGACTTTAATAGCGTCCTGGCTGCCATAGTAACACTGAAAGCATTTTGAAGACTGATCAGTCTTCAAATGCTTTCAGTTCACTTGCGTTGTCACGGATCCGACGGGCACTTCCGGCGACGGAAGTGCATGCCGGATCCTAACAACGCAAGTGTGAAAGAGGCCTAACGCTAGTCCACAGTGCCACTATAGTGAATGGGGTCGGAGCAGACCTCTGGCGGCACCGTGGGCTAGCGTAAGCACGGATCTGGCAGGCTGTTCCCCAACTTGAATAACCTGCCGGAGCCCGCTACCGCAAGTGTGAAAGTAGCCTTACACATATATGGATATCCTGCTCTTGAGTCAGTCAGAAACAAGATACATGCAGTTCCTATCACACATAGGAAACATGCAATGCATGCACCAAGACATTTTTTGCCTCACCCTATTAAGTGTAGCACATTCAAAGGTGCTGCCTCACTTCAACAAATGGCATTTATTATATAGAGACTTAATACAAGGCACTTACTAATGTATTGTGATTGTCCATATTGGCTCTTTTCCATCACATTATATACTGCTCGTATCCATGGTTTTGACCACTCTGCAATCCAGCAGCGGTGGCCGTGCTTGCACACTATAGGTAAAGGTGTTGGCCTATGAGCACTTCCAGCCTTTACCTATAGTGTGTAAGCACGGCCACCGCTGCTTGATTACACGGTGGTCGTAACCACGGATACGTGCTGTGTATAATGTGATAGAAAGGAGGCAATATGGGTAATAACAATATATTAGTAATTGCCTACTATTAACTTTCTCTACATGATAAATGCCACTTACTGAAGTGAGACAACCCCTTTAACCCCTTTAAGCATAAGTGTCTGGCATGAAATTTATCAAATCTTAACCTCCTCAGATTGCACATAATCTACAGTATATTTAACCACTTCAGCCCCCCTAGTTTAAACACCCTTAATGACCAGGCCACTTTTTACAATTCTGCACTGCGCTACTTTCACCGTTTATTGCTCCGTCATGCAACTTACCACCCAAATGAATTTTACCTCCTTTTCTTCTCACTAATAGAGCTTTCATTTGGTGGTATTTCATTGCTGCTGACATTTTTACTTTTTTTGCTATTAATCAAAAATTACCGAAATTTTTGCAAAAAAATGACATTTTTCACTTTCTGTTGTAAAATTTTTAAAAAAAAACTACATTTCTATATAAATTTTTCTCTAAATTTATTGTTCTACATGTCTTTGATAAAAAAAAATCCAATAAGTGTATATTTATTGGTTTGGGTAAAAGTTATAGCGTTTACAAACTATGGTGCAAAAAAGTGAATTTCCTCATTTTGAAGCAGCTCTGACTTTCTGAGCGCCTGTCATGTTTCTTCAGGTGCTAGAATGTCAGGATAGTATGAATACCCCCCAAATGACACCATTTTAGAAAGAAGACACCCCAAAGTATTCGCGGAGGGGCTTGGTAAGTTCATGTATCATTTCATTTTTTTTCTCAAGTTAGGGGAAAATGACACTTTCTGAGAAAAAAAAAAAAAAAAAAGTTTCAATTTCTGATAACTTCTGGCAAAAAAAATAATAATCTCAGACGGACTCACTATGCCCCTCAGTGAATACCTTGGGGTGTCTACTTTCCGAAATGGAGTCATTTGTGGGGTGTGTTTACTGTTCTGGCATTTTGGGCGGGGCTAAATTGTGAGCCGCCATGTAAAACCTAAAGGTACTCGTTGGAATTTGGGCCTTTGCACCCAGGCTGCAAACGGCACTTATGTGGTATCGCCGTACTCAGGAGAAGTAGGGCAATGTGTTTTGGGGTGTATTTTACATATACCCATGTTGGGTGAGAGAAATATCTCTGTAAATTGTCAACTTTGTATAAAATTTTTAAAAGTTGTCAAGTTATAGAGATATTTTTCACACAAAGTATGGGTATATATAAAAATACACCCTAAAACACATTGCCCTACTTCTCCTGAGTACAGCAATACCACATGAGTGACACTTTTGCAGCCTGGTGCGCAAAGGGCCCTAAAACCAATGAGTACCTTTAGGATTTCACAGGGCATTTTTACGCATTTGGATTCCAGACTTCTTCTCACCCTTTAGGGGCCCCTAAAATGCCAGGACAGTATAAATACCCCACATGTGACCCCATTTTGGAAAGAAGACACCCCAAGGTATTCTGTGAGGGGTATGGTGAGTTCATGTAAAATTTTATTTTTTGTCACAAGTTAGTGGAATATGAGACTTTGTAAAAAACAAAATTAAAAAAAAAAAAAAACAATTTCCGCTGACTTGTGCCAAAAATAAAAATTCTGTGGACTCACCATGCCCCTCACGGAATACCTTGGGGTGTCTTCTTTCCAAAATGGGGTCACATGTGGGGTATTTATACTCACCTGGCATTTTAGGGGCCCCTAAAGTGTGAGAATCCAAATGCATAAAAATGGCCTGTGAAATCCTAAAGGTACTCATTGGTTTTAGGGCCCCTTTGCGCATCTTGGCTGCAAAAAGTGTCACTTATGTGGTATTGCCGTACTCAGGAGAAGTAGGGCAATGTGTTTTGGGTGTATTTTACATATACCCATGCTGCGTGTGAGAAATATCGCTGTAAACGACAACTTTTTACATTTTTTATTCAAAGTTGTCAATATACAGAGATATTTCTCTCACTAGCATGGGTATATGTAAAATACACCTAAAACACATCGCCCTACTTCTCCTGAGTACGGCGATACCACATGTGTGACACTTTTTGCAGCCAAGATGCGCAAAGGCCCAAATTCCAACGAGTACCTTTTAGGAGGGTATCTTTACGCATTTTTCTTCTCACGCTTTAGGGCCTCTAAAATGCCAGGGCAGTATAAATACCCCACATGTGACCCCATTTTGGAAAGAAGACACCCTAAGGTATTCCATGAGGGCATGGCGAGTTCATAGAATATTTTTTTTTGGCACAAGTTAGTGGAAATTGATTTTTATTGTTTTTCTCACAAAGTCTCCCTTTCCGCTAACTTTTGACAAAAAGTTTAATTTTCATGAACTCATTATGCCCCTCAGCGAATACCTTGGGGTGTCTTCTTTCCAAAATGGGGTCACATGTGGGTATTTATACTGCACTGGCATTTTAGGGGCCCTAAAGCGTGAGAAGAAAATGCGTAAAAATACCCTCCTAAAAGGTACTCGTTGGAATTTGGGCCTTTGGCATCTTGGCTGCAAAAATGTCACACATGTGGTATCGCCGTACTCAGGAGAAGTAGGACGATGTGTTTTGGGGTGTATTTTTACATATACCCATGCTGGTGAGAGAAATATCTCTGTATATTGACAACTTTGAATAAAAAAATGTAAAAAGTTGTCATTTACAGAGATATTTCTCTCACCCATCATGGGTATATGTATAAAAATACACCCCAAAACACATTGCCCTACTTCTCCTGAGTACGGCGATACCACATGAGTGACACTTTTTTGCAGCCAAGATGCGCAAAGGGGCCCAAATTCCAATGGATACCTTTAGGATTTCACAGGACATTTTTACGCATTTGGATTCTCACGCTTTAGCACCCCTAAAATGCCAGGGCAGTATAAATACCCCACATGTGACCCCATTGTGGAAAGAAGACACCCCAAGGTATTCTGTGAGGGGTATGGCGAGTTCACAGAAAAAAAAAAAATTTGGCACAAGTTAGCGGAAATTGTTTTTTTTTTTTTTTTTTTACAGTCTCATATTCCACTAACTTGTGACAAAATACCTTGGGGTGTCTTCTTTCTAAAATGGGGTCACATGTGAGGTTTTTGTACTGCCCTGGCATTTGAGGGTCTCCGCAATCATTACACGTATGGCCAGCATTAGGAGTTTCTGCGATTCTCCGTATATTGAGCATACGGGTAATGAGATTTTTTTTTTCCGTTCAGCCTCTGCGCTGAAAAAAATAAATAAATGAACGGCACAGATTTTTTCATTCGCAATATGGATGAAAAAATCTCTGCCAAAATCAGTGACTGCGGTGGGCTGGGCGCTAGCTACCTAACAAGTAGCTAGCTAACTGGCGGTGGTAAGGGACCCTTATGCCCCATTCACACGTCCGCAATTCTGTTTGCGGAACGGAATTGCGGACCCATTCATTTCTATGGGGACAGACTTTGTCCCGCTCGGATCCGGAATTACGGATCCGCGCTTCCGGGTCTGCACTTCCGTTCCGCAAAAATATAGAACATGTCCTATTCTTGTCCGCAATTGCGGACAAGAAAAAGCATTTTCTATATAGTTCTGGCAATGTGCGGATCTGCAAAATGCGGAAAGCACATTGCCGGTGTCCGTGTTTTGAGATACAAGGGTGTGATCAATGACAGGGGGTGATCAGGGGTCTAGATGGGGTGATCAAGGGGTTAATAGGTGAGGGGGGTGGGGGGTTAGTGTAGTGTTTGGTGCAACTTTTACTGTGTTACCTGGTCCTCTGGTGGTCGATCCCAGAAAATGGGACCACCAGAGGACCAGGTAGCAGCTATATCAGACGCTGTTCATAAAACAGCGTCTGATATAGCTGTTTGATGCGATTTATATCGCATCTACAGCCTGCCAGCGATTGATCATCGCTGGCAGGCTGTAGTCCAACTCTCGAGACGCGCGACGCTGTGAACGCGCGCGCGCGCGTTCACAGGAACTCTCGCGTCTCGCGAGATGACGCCCCGGCGCGTCCAAACAGAAGAGCAGGACTGCCCGCAGGACGCAATCCTGCGTACGGCGGTCCTGAAGCGGTTAAAAGGGTTGTCTTACCATAATGACCTATCAACAGGATAGGTGATAAATATCAGATTGCTGGTACACTGATCACGAAAAAAGGGGCCCTGAGACATTTAATTACATTACCGCCGATCTATGTACACAAGGGTCTTAAAGGGGTTGTCTCACTTCAGTAAGTGGCATTTATCACGTAGAGAAAGTTAATATGAGCAACTTAATAATATACTGTTATTGTCCATATTGCTTCCTTTGCTGGCTGGATTCATTTTTCCATCACATTAAACACTGCTCGTTATCATGGTTACAGACCACCCTGCAATCCAGCAGTGGTGGTCGTGCTTGCACACTATAGGCAAAAGCGTCAGCCTTTCTGGTGGCTGGGACCCTGGGAGCGCACATAGGCTAGTGCTTTATCCTATAGCGTGCAAGCACGCCCACCACTGATGGACTGCAGGGTGGTCGTAACCATGGAAACAAGCAGTGTATAATGTGATGGAAAAATGAATCCAGCCAGCAAAGGAAGCAATATGGAGAATAACAATATATTAGTAAGTGTAGTATTAACTTTGCTGTAAGAATTGTGGTGGCTCTCTACATGATAAATCTGACTTACTGAAGTGAGACAAATCCTTTAAAGGGAACCTGTCATCAACTTTATGCTAACCTCACTTTGGGCAGTATAAAGTAGTGACAGAAATGCTGATTTCAGCGGTGTGTCACTCATGAGCTAAAAGTAAGTGTTTGACAAGAACCAGAATCATAATCATTGCAGCCCAGGCCTTGAAAAGAGTCAAATCTACCTGAGAAGAGTCCTGGTTATTCATAATCTCCTGCACTCTCGCCCATCTGCTGATGATTGGCAGTTGTCTCCTAGAGAGAAAGGGAGAAAACTAGGTAGAAGACTGTCAGTCATCAGCAGGGAGAGCAGGAATTCATGAATAACCATGACTCTTCTCAGGTGGCGGTGACTCTTTTCCAAGCCCAGTCTGCAATGATTGTGATGTTGGTTCTCGGCAACCACTTACTTTTAATTTATAAACGACAGACCGCTGAAATCAACTCACCTGTCTCTACTTTATTCTGTCGTTAGTATGGGTAGCATAAGGTTGATGACAGGTTCCCTTTAAGACCATATTCCCTTGATCGTGGGGGTCCCTGCAGTCAGACCCCCACCAATCAGACACTTATCACCTGTCGTGTCATTGCTGTTTCACCTTTTCATATTCCCTATTCTTAAAGCTTTTCTTTGGGTGTAAAAAATTTTTTTTTATAAAAATTAAAAATCTGGCCCAAAGGATGTCAAACTAAAATAGAAATGCTCGCTTGTTAAAGGGCCTGTGTCCACTTTTCTAGTTATCCTCTATTCACAGGATCGGGGATAACTAAGTAATCCGTGGGGGTCTGAACGCTGGAGCCTCCACTGATCCCCATTCTTGACTGTGGCAGGTCGAGCATATGCCCTGCGTCTCCACCCATTCTCTGTGGGGTTGCCGGAGATGGCGGAGTACAGCGCTGGCTAATTACAGTGGTCCCAAAGAGAATGAATAGAGCAGCAGGGCGTATGTGTAGCCCGTCACACCATAAAAAGGGTGAACAGGACCCGTTCCTGGGATCAGTGGGGGTTGCAGAATTTGACCCCACTATTCATATAGTTATGCCCTATGGTGTGGAGAGGATAACTTGAAAAAACTGGCACAACCCCTTTAAATTCCACCGCTCCACCACCAGTATCTCTTTACATGGCAGCAGTGATGCCTGTAAGTACGGAATATCATCTCAGCCGCCATGTAAACCATACGTGTCCAAACTGGAGAATGTGACACACTCTGAAGAATTTTTCAGGCATAAGTACAACCCCCTTTGCAGGTCACAAACTCACAACCTTTAACAAAGCCCAAGCAACAGTGCTAGAGAAGCAATGTGAGCAAAGGGCACAAACGGAGGGTCATAACTGAAGCAGAGGCATTAGGGTCACCTGAGGCAGGGTACTAGTGGGGATCCTGGAGCAGGGGTAACTGGAGAAGAGGCAATATTAGAGGTGCATTTAGAGTGGGGGCATCTGGAGCTGGGGCATTTATGGGGATGCACCTAAAGCAGAGGCATTAGGGTCACTTGAGGCAGGGTAATAGTGGGGATCCTGAAGCAGAGGTATTAGGGGGGTAACTGGAGAAAAGGCAATATTAGTGGTGCATTTAAAGTGGGGGCATTGGGGGGGCATCTGGAGCTGGCGCACTTATGAGGGTGCAGCTAAAGCAGAGGCATTGGGGGGGACCTAGGGCAGAGTCCCCCCAATGCCAATCTGAACTCTGCAGAGAGAAGCACACATATACAGATCTAAATCTGCTATAAACAAATCCCCTATTTCCCCCTTACAGTCTCCTACAGCTCACAACTGTCACACACCTGAGAAAACAGCCCAGCACCGCAGAGAAGTCCTTCTCTCCAGCAGCCACAGTTTCCTGACAGCAGGGAGGGCAGGAGGAGGAAGACATCTGCCTTCACAGCCAGCAGCCCCAGCAGTTTGGAAGATACTGCTGGGCCTCCTGTACAATGTACACCAGTAGGAGGCTGCATCACTGTGCGATACTGCCACCTAGTGGTTACAATAATTATCTCTCCTGAGAAAGGAGAAATAATTACTCCTCCATCTTATCTCGGGTACAGGAGACTGGGGGCCCACCAAGGAATCCCCCGCCGCCCTGGTGGGCCAGTACGTGCCTGCCCCCAGAACACAATCAAACGTCCGAGGAACCACACCAAAGCTGGAAACCCACCTAAAAGAAAAGAGGGGACACAAACAAGAAGTTAACTAGTAGACAGCATACACCAAACAGCTCCTATCCATATACCACTAACCTACAACCAACCGCTGCGAACATACGACTGAAATCGTCCGGACTCCCACCTCCCACATCTTCCCCCATGCCATATCGTATCCCCCATCTGTCGCCACCCCAATTCTGAAGGAATGCCCTGTAAAATCCATTGCCGCCACCCCTAACTCTGCCAAGGATTTCCGAACCCAAAAACTTAAATCTGGATAAAAAGGACCAATCTACATGGGCCAACAGAGAGGTACTACCCCTTCTTTTGCCCGATAAAAAAAATCCCTAAGGCAAGTAACTGGACACATTGGACAATCAGGGACAGCAAACAGAACCACCAGACATCCCTTACCTTCCTGATCAGTTTTTGACTTCCGAATACTGAATTCCACCCTATTGCTGTATAAGTCCACATCTTTCCCGAAAATACCCCTGGCCGTTGGGAACTACCACTGACCAGCTCCCCCAAATGAATAGCCCGGAAGAACGCAAGCGAAAAAGCCATCTGAAACAGCCGTATTTCAAATTCAGACCTACACACTGCCCCCAATAATGTATCCAAACCCAACAACAACAGAAACCATAAAGGATTTTGTTACATCTGGTAAGTTCCTTAACTTAAAACCGAATACCAACCCGCCATGTACCGATTTACCTTTGACACTGACCAGCCCTCATCATGGCAATGCCCAAGAAACAACAGCAATGGAATCGCCCATTCCAACCCGATTACGGTTCCTTCAGGAGTTCCCACAAAATCTTGGGACAGTTCATGCCTTTGACGGCACATCCGGCACAGCTGGTGATCACAGTAGGATATATCGGCTAAACTCTCAATTTCAACACCAGTATAAGGGTTTAGTCCGACTGCAGAGTGCACCTGTCCTTGTAAATGTTCTTGTTATATTGAGAAAGAACATCAGCCAAATAATTCTAGACAGTGCTGCAGCAGCTTAACAATCGGAGACAACGATGCAGACAACCAGTTAACCACTTGCACCACCCTGAAGTTAGCACAATGGAATCACACCTTTCTGTTCTGAAACCTGTCACCCCAAAAAAACACCGCCACCACTATGGGAAACATCTCCAAAAGTGCTAAGTTCCTAACCCAACTCCACGATACCCAGCTCGGCGCACCACTGACCCTGACAATACACACCAAAGCCTACCCCACCAGCCACATCACAAAAAAGCTCAAAATCAAAATTGTCGCCCACCTAGTTCATCACCAGTGCCCTGCTGTTGAAAGATTCCAAAAACGAACCATATACCGCTAAATCCTCCCTTAATTTCTCCCCCAGCCGGATACATTGATGGGGAGCAGACACCCCCACCATTGCCGCTGACAAAAAATTCTGTCCTATAGGCATAATGCGACACATGAAATTGAGCGTATCCAGAGGAGATTTTAACTCCTGCAACTGAATTTTCTTAAGCCGATGCGCGATAACTTTTCGTCAGGCAACCAACACTCCATACTCACGCAGTCAATAACGATACCCAAAAAACAGCTCCATCACCGGACCAATCGTTTTATCAGCTGCCAACGAAACCCCAAAACTAGCAAAATGGTTAATCAATGGTTGTGCAAAATAACAGAACACCTCTCCCAAATCAGCCGGCCCCAAACACAAAAAATGTCCACTTGTTGAATGACCGACAGACTACTGTATATGTTCTTTACTGTCCATTCTAAGAATGAGCTAAAGGTCTCAAAATACGTGCACGATAGGGAAAACCCATCGGCCGGCAATGATCAACAAAAAAAACCCCGTTCCAGAAACACTCCAGCAAATGCAAACTGTCGGGATGGACAGGCAACAAACTAAACATCGCCATAAATGCACCTTTTCCCAGCTTCCGGACCTAACTAACTGCCGGGCCAAATGAGGTATAAATTTGAGGTATAAACCACTAAACAGAGCTCAGGATCAATGCCAACATTGATGGTCGACCTTCGGGAAGGGCAGATGATGTGTAATTCGAAACTTGTTTGACTCCTTTTTCGGGATCACTCCCAGAGGGGACACCCTCAATTTCACCAGGAGCGGTTCTGAAAAAGGCCTATCGATACGCCCTTGCCAACTTCTCAGACACCACCCCAGGGTGATCAGCTGCCGACCGCAAATATTTGTTTTAACTAAAACAGTCTCCGATGCAACAAATGGAATGTGGAAACCATGCTTGAACCCCCCCACTAACAAGCGATCCACCTCCCTATCCTGGTACCTACTTAGAAACGGCAGCATCCTTTTCAGCCGAACTGGCGTCACCCTGTTTTCTAGCCTCATTGAACCTCTTCTGCTTGCCCCCTTTTAAGCACCTGTTGCCTCCACCGTAGCAAGAAGAGCATTGATGCTTGAATTTGCACCCTATAGGCCTCTGCTATAAAGTAATATACGTCACCGCGTATGAGATTTCAATGATCTTTAATCACGATGGCCATGGTGGCCTCTTCGCGCTCAAATGGATTAGGGGAGTATGTTTTTTTTTTATGCCATTTTAAGGAAAATTAAATTGTTACCACGAAGCACAAGGAAATTTGGCTTCACAGCTAATCGAATTTTCCCTGAAATTCGTATCGAATAAAGTCTACTTTAGATACTTCGATTTCCTCAACACTAGACACAACCTTTTGTCGATGAGGTGGATGCCTCTGAGATAGATGTTGGCGCTGGAGCCTGGACAGTTGGTGACATTACTCCCCTCTTTCGAGGTGCCACCAGACCCTCATCCTGGGGAGCAGGTTTCAATAGAAATTTGGCATGAAATTTCCTAATAAGGCTAGGAGCATAGATATCCCGAGCTGGTACCTATGTTCTCTCCTCAGGACCATATCATAGATGAGGTTGAGTGCGAGGTAGAGAGTATCCTTTACTCCTGGAACGTTCAAGATTCTCTACAATATTTAAAGGGGTATTCCCCTGGAGACCTATCGCTAGGATATGTCTCCATTGTCTGATATATCAAGAACGGAGAGGGGAAGGTGGTGGCTGGAGGACCCCAGGTTTCCCTGGGTCCAGCCACCAAAAAGTTCTCTACCCATAGAAGTGAATAGGAGCGCACCATGCTAGCGTGGACACAGCTCCCATTCATTTGTATGGGGCCGACGGAAATAGGCGATTTTCGGCGGCCCCTTAGAAATAAATGCAGGGCAGTTGCGAATGCACAGCGTGCCCCCCACCACTTTTAGGGCATGCCCCCATTGTCTGAGATGGGAATACCAGCTTAGTAAGGGACATAGGCTACTTTCAAACTAGCGTTTTTGCTGGATCCGGCAGGGTTCAGCAAAAACGCTTCCGTTACTGATGATACAACCATCTGCATCCGTTATGAACGGATCCGATTGTATTATCTTTAACATAGCCAAGACGGATCCGTCATGAACTGAATTGAAAGTCAATGGGGGACGGATCCGTTTTGCTGCGGTTTGCTCTCCAGTATGAGAACGGAAGATAATTTTGGAGCATTCCGTTCAGTTAAGTTTTGTCCCAATTGACAATGAATGGGGACAAAACAGAAGCGATGGCCACCTATGACGGATCTCAAAATCGGAAAATATTAACGCTTGTGTGAAAGTAGCCTTACTTGTTGCTTGTCTTGCAGATTGAATCTTTTGTTGAAATCTCTAAATAAAAATCTGGCTTTTAAAAAATATATTTTTCCACTTTAATAAAGTGAAGGACAACATAAAACATAATAAATATATTGTTGAACAAACAGTTTGAACTGACAAAACATTAGTGGAGTCATTCTCTTTCAAGCTATGGACCCAATGCCATTCACATTCTATAGGTGTATTGTTTGGCTATTTACGAAATGTGTACTCTTGGAGAAAGAACCAATGAGCCGTATTTTTTTTATTAGTTGAAAAGGCTTGTGTAACACCCCGGAACGTTTATTCAAAGCAAAGCTGCCATTGAACTTCATCTCAAGGTCTGGACTCCAGTTATTCTTTTATCCCTCAATTATTCCCCCTATTTATTGCTTCGGAGCCAAAGCCAGGGGTCCAGCCGTATCCAGGTAGGAGCACCGTGACACACATAAAGAGACATTTTAGGCTGCACGCGCGACATAAAGAGGGCCCTAGGGGGAGGCCGCCCATTGCACTTGTATTAAATATTAAAATATTAAAGTCAAAACAATACAGTCAGGGTCAGTGCTGACGAACATAAAATTAGTGCAAAAGCCTCCGCAAACATTCAATATATGGATTTCAAATTGTACTCACTGGCGTAGCTATAGGGGTCGCTAATTAGTGCTCTGCTAATTATCTGTTTTCATTTTATAAGATGCAGTGCATCTTATAAAGCGAATACTAGTGAACTCTTTCATATTGGAAGCGCTCATTAGCCTGCAGGAGGAGGGGGAGAGAAGCGCTGCCTGCGCTGTACTCACCCCTCCTCTTTGGTCTCCTCCAGGCTGTGCAGTTCCTTCTTCTGCATGGGATCTCCTCCAGAGCCAGCAGCAAGCCCCTCCCCCCAGCAATCCATCAATCAGCTGAGGACTGAAGAGTGGGCGGGGCTACACACTGTGCACAGCTTTTACAGCAGAAACCTGCAGGACCTTTGGTGATGTCACAGTCACCTGATTAAGGTCCTTTACCCAAAAAGGGCACAGTAAGAGGACCACACTTGGTGTGAAGAGGGTAAGTGTCATCTATGTGATGTGTGTATAGGGGTCATCTCTGTGTGTGTGATCTGTGTATAGGGGTCATCTCTGTGTGTGTGATCTGTGTATAGGGGTCATCTCTGTGTGTGTGATCTGTGTATAGTGGTCATCTCTGTGTGTGTGTGATGTGTGTATAGAGGGCATCTCTATGTGTGTGATCTGTGTATAGGGGTCATCTCTGTGTGTGTGATCTGTGTATAGTGGTCATCTCTGTGTGTGTGTGTGATGTGTGTATAGAGGGCATCTCTATGTGTGTGATCTGTGTATAGGGGTCATCTCTATGTGTGTGATGTGTGTATAGGGGTCATCTCTATGTGTGTGATGTGTGTATAGGGGTCATCTCTGTGTGTGTGATGTGTGTATAGGGGTCATCTCTGTGTGTGTGATGTGTGTATAGGGGTCATCTCTATGTGTGTGATCTGTGTATAGGGGTCATCTCTGTGTGTGTGTGTGATGTGTGTATAGGGGTCATCTGTGTGTGTGATGTGTGTATAGAGGGCATCTCTATGTGTGTGATCTGTGTATAGGGGTCATCTCTATGTGTGTGATGTGTGTATAGGGGTCATCTCTATGTGTGTGTGGTGTGTGTATAGGGGTCATCTGTGTGTGTGATCTGTGTATAGGGGTCATCTGTGTGTGTGTGATCTGTGTATAGGGGTCATCTCTATGTGTGTGTGATGTGTGTATAGAGGGCATATCTATGTGTGTGATCTGTGTATAGGGGTCATCTCTGTGTGTGTGATCTGTGTATAAGGGTCATCTCTGTGTTTGTGATCTGTGTATAGGGGTCATCTCTATGTGTGTGTTATGTGTGTATAGGGGTCATCTCTATGTGTGTGATGTGTGTATAGGGGTCATCTCTCTGTGTGTGACGTGTGTATAGGGGTCATCTCTGTGTGTGTGATGTGTGTATAGGGGTCATCTCTGTGTGTGTGATGTGTGTATAGGGGTCATCTCTGTGTGTGTGATGTGTGTATAGGGGTCATCTCTGTGTGTGTGATGTGTGTATAGGGGTCATCTCTGTGTGTGTGATGTGTGTATAGGGGTCATCTCTGTGTGTGTGTGATGTGTGTATAGGGGTCATCTCTGTGTGTGATGTGTGTATAGGGGTCATCTCTATGTGTGTGATCTGTGTATAGGGGTCATCTCTGTGTGTGTGTGATGTGTGTTTAGGGGTCATCTGTGTGTGTGATGTGTGTATAGAGGGCATCTCTATGTGTGTGATCTGTGTATATGGGTCATCTCTATGTGTGTGATGTGTGTATAGGGGTCATCTCTATGTGTGTGTGGTGTGTGTATAGGGGTCATCTGTGTGTGTGATCTGTGTATAGGGGTCATCTCTGTGTGTGTGATCTGTGTATAGGGGTCATCTGTGTGTGTGTGATCTGTGTATAGAGGGCATCTCTATGTGTGTGATCTGTGTATAGGGGTCATCTCTATGTGTGTGTGATGTGTGTATAGGGGTCATCTCTGTGTGCGTGATCTGTGTATGGGGGTCATCTCTGTGTGTTATGTGTGTATAGGGGTCATCTCTGTGTGTGTGATGTGTGTATAGGGGTCATCTCTGTGTGTGTGATGTGTGTATAGGGGTCATCTCTGTGTGTGATGTGTGTATAGGGGTCATCTCTGTGTGTGTGATGTGTGTATAGGGGTCATCTCTATGTGTGTGATCTGTGTATAGGGGTCATCTGTGTGTGTGTGATGTGTGTATAGAGGGCATATCTATGTGTGTGATCTGTGTATAGGTGTCATCTCTGTGTGTGTGATCTGTGTATAGGGGTCATCTCTATGTGTGTGATCTGTGTATAGGGGTCATCTCTGTGTGTGTGATGTGTGTATAGAGGGCATCTCTATGTGTGTGATCTGTGTATAGGGGTCTTCTCTATGTGTGTGATCTGTGTATAGGGGTCATCTCTGTGTGTGTGATGTGTGTATAGAGGGCATCTCTATGTGTGTGATCTGTGTATAGGGGTCCTCTCTATGTGTGTGATCTGTGTATAGGGGTTATCTCTGTGTGTGTGATGTGTGTATAGGGGTCATCTCTATGTGTGTGATGTGTGTATAGGGGTCATCTCTGTGTGTGATGTGTGTATAGGGGTCATCTCTGTGTGTGATGTGTGTATAGGGGTCATCTCGATGTATGATGATAATTAGCTGTTTAGTGCACCAAAGGCCTTGCCCTTTCCCCACCTCACCTTCTTCTTCTTCTTGATTTACAGGACCTGTTATTCAATCAGGAAAGCTTCTGGGACAGAAAAGGGTCGGTTCCTGGGCTTGTTCAGCCAACAACTATCTCTCCCAACCCTGCCCTAAGAAGCCATCACAGCCATGCCTACTAATGGCATGGCTGTGATTGGCCAAGTGCAGCATGTGACCCAGCCTCTCTTTAAGCTGGAGTCACGTAGCGCCGCACGTCACTCTGCCCTGATTAGTGTAGGGATAGGATGCAGCTGCTGTGAGGGCGAGATTAGGCAGGGAAAACTCAGAAAAAACACCTAATGAAGTGATCGATCTACAGCTGTGAATGATTCAACGTCTGCTAGTTAATTGCTCACTGGTTTTTAGGCTGCACAGAGCGTTTTTCTGTCACTTTTTTCTGGGGTGATCGGTGGCCATTTTGTGTCATGTGGTGCACCAGCACAAGCTGCCACCAAGTCCAGCAATCAATCAATACTTGTTCCAGCAAAATTAACCCTATTAAAACATCACTTTTATTTATGTTGATTAAAGGAAAAATTCACATATGGTCCCTGAATTTTTCCTTTAATCGGCATAAATAAAAGTGATGTTTTAATAGGGTTAATTTTGCTGGAATAAATATTATGAGTTAAGGCCTTTCTTAGAACTATACATGTGTAGCTGGAATTTATTATAATCCATCAATACTAGTTTTTTTTTTTTTTTTGCTATATCCTACATCAGAGGCTTGGCTGTGCATATTGTCACCCCTAGAAACTCAGGATAGAAATTTCTATATTTTATTGAGGGGTGAAATTCAATTGCCAAAATAGCAATCCCCTAAATCTGGTGTTCCAGCAGTGGCTGGCCAAGTTTAATAGTGTCCGGCAAAGGTAAAGGATAGATAATTTTCTGGGGTGAAATTCAATTGCCAAAATAGCAATACCGTAAATCAGTGGTTTCAGCTGTGGCTGGCCAAGTTTAATAGTGTCCGGCAAAGGATAAAAAATTTTCTGGGGTGAAATTCAATTGCCAAAATAGCAATACCATAAATCAGTGGTTTCAGCTGTGGCTGGCCAAGTTTAATAGTGTCCGGCAAAGGATAGATTTTGTTCTGGGGTGAAATTCTATTGCCAAAATAGCAATCCTCTAAATCTGGTGTCCCAGCAGTGGCTGGCCAAGTTTAATAGTGTCCGGCAAAGGATAGATTTTTTTCTGGAATGAAATTCAATTGCCAAAATAGCAATACCATAAATCAGTGGTTTCAGCTGTGGCTGGCAAAGTTTAATAGTGTCCAGCAAAGGCAAAGGATAGATAATTTTCTGGGGGGAAATTCAATTGCCAAAATAGCAATACCATAAATCAGTGGTTTCAGCTGTGGCTGGCCAAGTTTAATAGTGTCCGGCAAAGGATAGATTTTGTTCTGGAGTGAAATTCTATTGCCAAAATAGCCATTCTCTAAATCTGGTGTCTCAGCAGTGGCTGGCCAAGTTTAATAGTGTCCAGCAAAGGCAAAGGATAGATAATTTTCTGGGGGAAATTCAATTGCCAAAATAGCAATACCATAAATCAGTGTTTTTAGCTGTGGCTGGCCAAGTTTAATAGTGTCCGGCAAAGGACATATTTTTTTCTGGGGTAAAATTCAGTTGCAAAAAAAGAAATACCGTAAATCTGGTGTTCCAGCTGTGACTGGACAAGTTTCATAGTGTCCGTCAAAGGATATATTATTTTCTGGGGTGAAATTAAATTGCCAAAGTAGCAATACCATAAATCAGTGGTTTCAGCTGTGGCTGGCCAAGTTTAATAGTGTCCGGCAAAGGATAGATTTTGTGCTGGGGTGAAATTCAATTGCCAAAATAGCAATACCGTAAATCAGTGGTTTCAGCTGTGACTGGCCAAGTTTAATAGTGTCCAGCAAAGGATATATTATTTTCTGGGGTGAAATTCAATTGCCAAAATAGCAATACCGTAAATCAGTGGTTTCAGCAGTGGCTGGCCAAGTTTAATAGTGTCCGGCAAAGGATAGATTTTTTTCTGGGGAGAAGTTCAATTGCCAAAATAGCAATACCGTAAATCAGTGGTTTCAGCTGTGGCTGGCCGTGTTTAATAGTGTCCAGCAAAGGATATTTTTTTTCTGGGGTGAAATTCAGTTGCAAAAATTGCAATACTTTAAATCTGGTGTTCCAGCTGTGACTGGACAAGTTTCATAGTGTCCGTCAAAGGATATGTTATTTTCTGGGGTGAAATTCAGTTGCAAAAATAGCAATACCGTAAATCTGGTGTTCCAGCTGTGACTGGACAAGTTTCATAGTGTTCGTCAAAGGATATATTATTTTCTGGGGTGAAATTCAATTGCCAAAATAGCAATACCCAAAATCTGGTGTTCCAGCTGTTGCAGGCCAAGTGTATTTCTTTCTTTGTATATTACAGTAAGTGTTAAAATACAGCATAATCCTCTACATTTGCACACACTGTTTTGCAACTCTAAGTGTATTTCTTTCCGTTAAAGGTCTTCAAACGAAGGAGAGTATTAAAACGAGCGGCACTCACCGATTGTGGAAAGGTACACTTTATTCCATAGCAGGAGGGGGATACATACGGTGCAAACACAGCATGAAGCAACAGCCGTTTCGCGCGTGTGCGCTTCTTATGGCTTCTCACTATTGGCGGGGTCGCGGTACTTACAAATATGCACAGGAAACCGCATCATCTCGTTCATTAATTAATCAACACCTGAGTTTCCACACCAGTGGACAAGGGTTCTTGGTGAATAGCGAGACCCCTTCAATAGTGTGAGTGCATGTGCAAATACATAAACTGATAAAACAATAAAAATACGAAATTACAATACACAGGAATAATTCATTACAGAAATCCACTTTGTTTCTCTTCTCAGAAGTTCCCTCTCCCTGTCTCCACCTCTCTCTACGGTTAACTATTTCAAGACCAGCAAAGGTCAATACACTGGGGTTTCCATTATGTTCCCTGTTCACATGATCTATTAACCGAGGAACACCCTTTCCTGTTTTTAAGGAATTTAGGTGTTCTCGGAATCTTTCGAATAAGCAGCGGATGGTTTTACCAATGTAGAAGCGTCCGCATCTACATAAAATTAAATAAACTACAAACTTGCTGCAACAGGTGATAAGTGGAAAAACCTTGTGCTCTATCCCTGCAAAGGAGATCACTGACAGTTGGGAATTAAAGTTGCAGAAGGAGCAACTTCTGCATCTCTTATCCCCTTTAGGTCTCGTACAGCGTTTTTTTCTAAAATGGCTTGTTACCACCTGGTCCCGTATTGTATGGCACCTTCTAAACGCTATTACTGTTTTTTTGCCTTTTAGTTGTTTTAATGATTCATCTCTCGCTAAAATATTCCAATTTTTCCTTATAACCTGTTTAATTTTTTCGGCCATAGGGCTATATTTAAAGGAAAAGGCAAAGGGTGGGGGAGATTTGATTGTTGTTTTAGCCTCCATCAATTCTGTCTGATGTCCTCTTGACACTTTTTGCATAGCTTGATTTAACAAATCTGAGGGGTACCCTCTGTGTCTCAGTCTCTCACGCAAATCTAACGCCTGTTTTTTATAGCTCGTTGGGGTTGTATTAATACGAGGAAGTCTTCTGAATTGGCCATATGGCACAGATTTTTTTACTGTAATAGGATGATAGCTAGAGAAATGGAGAAGGGAGTTGGTCGCGGTGGGCTTGCGAAATCCCAACGTCACCAAATCCCCCTCCACTACAGAGACCACTACATCCAGAAACTCGATTCGGTCGCCACCAAACTGGTAAGTAAACCGCATGTTCATGTCATTTTGTACATTTAAATACTCCACAAAATTCTGAAAATGTTCCTCATCACTGGACCATATAATAAAAATATCGTCCACAAACCTATAATAGGCGTGTATATGCTTCAAGAATGAAATGGAGACTAAGTATACATACCGATCTTTGAACTAGGCCAGGTACAAATTGGCAAACATACATGCTACCGGGGTACCCATCGCGGTACCGACCATTTGTTTGTACCACGAATCCCCGAACATAAAGGCATTGTTAGTAAGGATTAATTGCAGGCCTTCTGTGATGAACATCCTGGAGTCCTCACTTCTATCTGTGTTTTGTAGGACTTCCATCACTGCCTAAAATACAATTGCTATTTTGGCAATTGAATTTCACCCCAGAAAATAATATATCCTTTGCTGGACACTATTAAACTTGGCCAGTCACAGCTGAAACCACTGATTTACGGTATTGCTATTTTGGCAATTGAATTTCACCCCAGCACAAAATCTATCCTTTGCCGGACACTATTAAACTTGGCCAGCCACAGCTGAAACCACTGATTTATGGTATTGCTACTTTGGCAATTTAATTTCACCCCAGAAAATAATATATCCTTTGACGGACACTATGAAACTTGTCCAGTCACAGCTGGAACACCAGATTTACGGTATTTCTTTTTTTGCAACTGAATTTTACCCCAGAAAAAAATATGTCCTTTGCCGGACACTATTAAACTTGGCCAGCCACAGCTAAAAACACTGATTTATGGTATTGCTATTTTGGCAATTGAATTTGGCCTTATCCTGGGGGATCCGGGTATAGAGACCCTCCACATCAAGGGACACCAGTCGAAACTCCTCCCGCCACTGGAAATCAGTCAGTGACCGGAGGAGGTCCGACGTGTCCCTTTAGATGTGAGGATATCATTTTTACGATGGGTCTTAGGAGAAAATCAATGTACCTGGACACCGGTTCGGTCACTGACCCAGTCCCGGAGACAATAGGTCTCCCTGGCGGCTGGGTCAGTGACTTATGTATTTTTGGTAAAAAATTTCCGTTAAAGGGTATATTACACAAAGTGTTAAAATACAAGTGCTGAAAGCATAATCCTATATATTTTTTCACACGGTACTGTGCATCTCCAAGTGTAAATCTGTCCGTAAAAGGATACCTTTCATCCAGGGCCTAAATACTAGGCCTACAATTGTTATTCCCCTAAATCTGTCGTTATTGCTGTGCCTGAATTAGTGTAATACGGTACATAAATAGATAGCCAGATAGTGTTAGGTGCCTGTAAAAAAAGGCCTGAATTTGAATTCAATACATTGGGCCAAATTATTTTTTTCTTATTGTGGGGAACGGTAATAATGAGGAAAACATCTAGTAACGGACGCCTACATAGTCGTGGTGTTGTTAGTGGACCCTCTGGTGCTGGGAGAGGACGTGGGCGTTCTGCCGCAGCCACACGTCCTTGTGAACCAACTACCTCAGGTTCTAGTACCCGCCAGAATTTACAGCGATATTTAGTGGGGCCCATGGCCGTTCTAAGGATGGTAAGGCCTGAGCAAGTACAGGCGCTAGTCAATTGGGTGGCCGACGGTGGATCCAGCACGTTCACAACATTATCTCCCACCCAGTCCCACCCAGTCTTCTGCAGAAAGCGCACAGGTGGCGCCTGAAAACCAAGCCCATAAGTCTGTCACATCACCCCCATGCATATCAGGGAAACTGTCTGAGCCTCAAGTTATGCAGCAGTCTCTTATGCTGTTTGAAGACTCTGCTGGCAGGGTTTCCCAAGGGAATCCACCTAGCCCTTCCCAGTGGTGGAAGACATAGACACTGACGCACAACCACTTATGTTTCCTGATGATGAGGACATGGGAATACCACCTCATGAGAGTCCGCACGTCTCTGATGATGACGAAACACAGGTGCCAACTGCTGTGTCTTTTTGCAGTGTGCAGACCGAACAGGAGGTCAGGGAGGAAGACTGTGTGGAAGATGATGCAGGGGACTATGAGGTCCTAGACCCCACATGGAATGAAGGTCGTGCCACTGACTTTCATAGTTCAGAGGAAGAAGCAGTGGTGAGACCAAGCCAACAGCGTAGCAAAAGAGGGAGCAGGGGGCAAAAGCAGAACAGCAGCCGCCAAGAGAGTTCGCCTGCTACTGGCCACCGCCACCAAGGACCGAGCACCCCAAAGGCAGCTTCAAGGAGTTCCCTGGCATGGCACTTCTTCAAACAATGTGCTGACGACAAGACCCGGGTGGTTTGCACGCTGTGCCATCAGAGCCTGAAGCGAGGCATTAACGTTCTGAACCTTAGCACAACCTGCATGGCCAGGCATCTACATGCAAGGCATAAACTGCAATGGAGTAAACACCTTAAAAACAAGGAACTCACTCAGGCTCCCCCTGCTCCCTCTTCTGCTGCTGCTTCGGCCTCTTCCTCCGCCTTGGGAGGAATGTTGGCACCTGCCGCCCACCTAACAGAGGATGTGCCACCAACACCACCACCTCCGTCACCAAGCATCTCCACCATGTCACACGGCAGCGTTCAGCTCTCCATCTCACAAACATTGGAGAGAAAGCATAAATTCCCACCTACCCACCCTCGAGCCCTGGGCCTCAATGCCAGCATTTCTAAACTACTGGCCTATGAAATGCTGTCATTCAGGCTGGTGAACACACACAGCTTCAAACAGCTGATGGCGATGGCTGTCCCACAGTATGTTGTTCCGAGCCACCACTACTTCTCCAAGAGAGCCGTGCCTTTCCTGCACAACCAAGTATCTGATAAAATCAAGTGTGCACTGCGCAACGCCGTCTGTGGCAAGGTCCACCTAACCACAGATACGTGGACCAGTAAGCACGGCCAGGGACGCTATATCTCCCTAACTGCACACTGGGTAAATGTAGTGGCAGCTAGTTCTTTGGCGCACGTCCTTCCGCCGCCAAGGATCGCAGGGCATCATTCTTTGCCTCCTGTAGCCTCCTCCTCCTACTCGGCTTCCTCCTCCTCTTTTTCCACCTTCTCATCCAGTCAGCCACACACCTTCACCACCAACTTCAGCACAGCCCGGGGTAAACGTCAGCAGGCCGTTCTGAAACTCATATGTTTGGGGGACAGGCCCCACACCGCGCAGGAGTTGTGGCGGGGTATTGAACAACAGACCGACGAGTGGTTGCTGCCGGTGGGCCTCAAGCCCGGCCTAGTGGTGTGTGATAATGGCGAAATCTCGATGCAGCTCTGGGACTAGCCGGTTTTACGCACATCCCTTGCCTGGCACATGTGCTGAATTTGGTGGTGCAGAAGTTCATTCACAATTACCCCGACATGTCAGAGCTGCTGCATAAAGTGCGGGACATCTGTGCGCGCTTCCGGCGTTCACATCCTTCCATTTCTCGCCTGTTTGCGCTACAGCGTAACTTCGGCCTTCCCGCTCACTGCCTCATATGCGACGTGCCCACCAGGTGGAACTCCACCTTGCACATGCTGGAGAGACTGTGCAAGCAGCAGCAGGCCATAGTGAAGTTTCAGCTGCAGCACGCACGGGTGAGTTGCACTGCGGAACAGCACCACTTTACCACCAATGACTGGGCCACCATGCGAGACCTGTGTGCCCTGTTGCACTAGTTTCGAGTACTCCACCAACATGGCCAGTGGCGATGACGCCGTTATCAGCGTTACAATATCACTTCTATGTCTCCTTGAGAAAACACTTAGGGCGATGATGGGAGAGGAGGTGGCCCAGGAGGAGGAGGAAGAGAGGTCATTTTTAGCACTTTCAGGCCAGTCTCTTAGAAGTTGCTCAGAGGGAGGTTTTTTGCAAAAGCAGAGGCCAGGTACAAATGTGGCCAGCCAGGGCCCACTACTGGAGGACGAGGAGGATAAGGAGGAGGTGGAGGAGGATGAGGATGAAGCATGTTCACAGCGGTATGGCACCCAATGCAGCTCGGGCCCATCACTGGTGCGTGTCTGGGGGCAAACAGAGGATGATGACGATACGCCCCCCACAGAGGACAGCTTGTTCTTACCTCTAGGTAGCCTGGCACACATGAGCGACTACATGCTGCAGTGCCTGCGCAACGACAGCAGAGTTGCCCACATTTTAACGTGTGCGGACTACTGGGTTGCCACCCTGCTGGATCCCCAGTACAAAGACAATGTGCCCACCTTACTTCCTGCTCTGGAGCATGATAGGAAGATGCGCGAGTACAAGCGCACGTTGGTAGACGCACTACTGAGAGCATTCCCAAATGTCACAGGGGAACAAGTGGAAGCCCAAGGTGAAGGCAGAGGAGAAGCGAGAGGTCGCCAATGCAGCTGTGTCACGGCCAGCTCCTCTGAGGGCAGGGTTAGCATGGCAGAGATGTGGAAAAGTTTTGTCACCACTAACATGGTGGAACAGTACGTTTGCACACCCCTTCCACGTACTGACTGATGGTTCGGCCCCATTCAACTTCTGGGTCTCCAAATTGTCCACGTGGCCAGAGCTAGCCTTTTATGCTTTGGAGGTGCTGGCCTGCCCGGCGGCCAGTGTTTTGTCTGAACGTGTATTCAGCACCACAGGTGGCGTCATTACTGACAAACGCAGCCGCCTGTCCACAGAAAACGTGGACAAGCTGACATTCATAAAAATGAACCAGGCATGGATCCCACAGGACCTGTCCATCCCTCGTGCAGAATAGACATTTATAACTACCTCCCCTTAACCATATATTCTTGTACTCCAGGGTACTTCTTTATTGAATCCTCTCTTTTTAATTTTAGCATTATTTTGCGGGGCAACCCAAAGTTGAATGAACCTCTCCTCTGTCTGGGTGCCATGAAGCCTGATTCTCTGCTTTGGGACCTCTCTCCACTGTCTGGGTGCTGGGGCCTAAATAACTAAAAGTGGCCTCCTCCGTTGGTGGGTGACATGATGCCTCTTTTGCTGCTATGGGACCTCTCTCCTCTGTCTGGGTGTCAGGGGCCTAACTTTCACGTACTTGCTTGCTGCCTTGGTGGCAGACATTTAACTCTTTTTACTGTCATGACCGCCCATTGTCTGGGTGGCAGGGGCCTAAATTTCACGTACTTGCTTGCAGTCTTGGTGGCAGACATTTAACACTTTTTACTGTCTAATGACCGCCCCATTGTCTGGGTGTCAGGGTTCTATATGTTGTTTAATCATTTGTTGTCTTGGTGGGAGATATTAAACTCTTTTTCCTGTCTAATGACCGCCCCATTGTCTGGGTGTCAGTGGCCTATATTTCGTTTAATTGCTTGCTGTCTGGGTGAAAGACATTAAACTCTTTTTACTGTCAAATGACCTCTCCTCTGTCTGGGTGTCAGGGGCCTACATAAATGATAATGGCCTGTTCCATTGCAGGTTGACCTGAGGCCTGTGTTGCTGTTACGGGACCACTCTCCTCTTTATGGGTGCCATGGCCCTGAGTCTGTGAATGAGGCCTGTGGCACTGCAGACAGACATGAATCCTTTTTGGCTGTGATGAGAACTTCAACTCCCATAGCATTCCCACCTGATGCCACCCCAACCTCCTATTTCACCTCCTCCTCCTCCCCGTTGCCAATTGATATTGGTTAATTTTTATTTATTTAATTTAATTTTAAGTCATTTCCCTATCCACATTTGTTTGCAGGGGATTTACCTACATTTTGCTGCCTTTTTAGTGCCCAAAAGTTCGGGTCCCCATTGACTTCAATAGGGTTCAGGTTCGGGGTGAAGTTCGGGTCGAGTTCGGATCCCGAACCCGAACATTTTTGGGAAGTTCGGCCGAACTTCTCGAACCCGAACATCCAGGTGTTCACTCAACTCTACTCATAAACACTTATTTAAGTCCTACTATTCCAATTATTTTTTTTTTCAAAACAGACCAATTGAAAAAAAGATTTTTAGCCTAAAATGAATATAATTCAATAATAAAAAAAATTTGCCCGAAGGTGTCCATAGCCTTTAAATCAAGTACTTTTTTTAACCAAAAAGTTGATCTCGCCACCACCAGAAACTGACTTATTGCAAACTGACTTATTGACGCCAGTAATTTGTCAGGTCAGCCTAAGAGAGTAGATTCAATTTTTGATTGCAGAAGCATCACATCCCCTTAATCTAGACCTAATAAATGCCTACAGATATACAGAACCATAAAGCAATTCAGTGAAACACATCTTGAATCAGTTTTTCTGCCAGGCAAGGAGAACTTCACTTCAGACTGAAGTCAGTCCTAAACATTAGAGATTCGTCAACGAATCCTACCAATTTTGAGAAGCTGCCAACCATCTGGGGTTAAAGCACAAGATGTGTTTCCCATCAGCAGGAGTTGAGGTAATTTAATTCTATAGTGCACTTTAAAAGTCCAGAAATAAGGGTTTTACCAGATTTCTAGTGATGCCATTGGGACAAATCACTGAGACATCTGGGCAGAGCAATTTAAATCTCTGAGTGACTATGGCAGCTTTTAGCGCGTATACGTTAGTGTCTGGGATGCCTTCAACCTAAAAAGTTCTGGACATGTGAGAAGTTTTGGTGACTTCTGAAATGTCCCAACCAATAAGACTTGATAGACAAATGGCAGGATACAGGGAAAGCAAATGTGGACGATAATACGGGAGGGAGACGTAGAGAATGGGTTAAAGAAAAATGTTTTGGCAAAGACCAGACCGATGAATGAGCGCTCTCCAGGTTCCCTCGTGTAATATCTGGATTTATCCTCTGTCACCTCATCTAGTAAGCTTCTCTTGGCAAAAAGATGGTGTTATTGAAAGCCATTTTATGACAATCTTATACAAGGTAATAAGGGCTGAATTCCCACCTGGGCTCAGAGCGTTCAGGAACCAGGCGTGGATACAAGTTTCCATCTGGTTGTAAGGGTATTGCCACAGAGGGTGCATACCCGAGGATCGTGTGTGCAGAAAATCTGCAGCATTTTACAATATCAGCAAAGTTGATGACAGTCTACCAAATTTCATCCGTACACTGAGTAAACAATCCACATGGAATTCACACCGGAATTGACCTGTGGTGTGGATTTTAAATCTGCAGCTTTTCAATCCTTTGTATTACAACGCAAAAGGATACATTCCGCAACAAATCTGCATGTACCATATGAAAATCTGCCCTGTGGATATACCCTAACAGTTTTTTGTCTGATAGATCCGCAAATCTCGGACAACCAGCCATGTGCATTCTGCATTTTGTGGACTGCACATGGCCGGCACTTTAATAGAAATGTCTTTTCTTGTCCATGTCTGTGTACAAGTATAGGACATGTTGTATTTTTTTGCGGAACGGAAGTGCAGATGCGGAAAGGAAGTGCAGATGCAGACAGCACACTGTGTGCTGTTCACATCATTTGCGGCCCCATTGATAATAAATGGGTCCGCACCCATTCCGCAAAATTGCGGAACGGTTCCGGACCCATTTTGCGGACGTGTGAATGGACCCTAATATTGTAAATTTTTGTGCAATTTAACCCTTTCCTGACACAGCGATTTTCCATTTTTGCATTTTCATTTTTCACTCCTTGCCTTCCTGGAGCCATAACGTTTTTATTTTTCCGTTCACATAGCTGTATGACGACTTATCTTTTGCAGAACAAATTGTACTTTCTAATGGCACCATTTAACAGTGCATAGGATGTACTGGGAAGCTGGAAAGAAAATTCCAATTAGGGTGGAAATGGAAAAAAAATGCAAATCAGTTTTATGCCATTCATTTTGCGGTAAAACTAACCTGTGCTCTTCATTCTCCAGGTTAGTATGATTATGGCAATACCACACTTGGATAGTTTTTCTTGCATTTTAATACTAAAAAAACAACAACTTTTTCTTACAGTTATGTCTACGGAGAAGTGTGGAAGCTCAATTTTGCAGGACGATCTCTAGTTTTTGTAAATACAATTTTTTTTTCATTATGCCATTCACTGTATGGGATAATTTTTTTATATTTGAATAGTACGGGAGTTTTCACACGCGCCCATGCCAAGATGTTATTTTTTTAATTGTTTATTTATTTTGATTTATGGAAAGGGGAGTGATTAGAATTCTTATATTTTTTTTTAACTTTTTTTGTTTTTTACTTTTTTTTAGGTCCCCAAGTGGACCCCAACATGCAATCATGAGATGGCAATTTGTATAGAGTAATGGAATTTTCTCCATTATTCTGTATCGAAATCGCTATATTACAATTCAGTGCTGCTACCTGTTGTCCTGAATTGTAATATATAAGAAATGAGCCTGGAAGCCAAGTAATAGCTCAGACTCATTACTTCAATGGAACACCTTCCCCTATCTCCACCCAGGGAAGGCGTTCCTGCATGTGCTTGCGGGTTTTAGGCCTCTCAGATGCTGTGGTCATCTGAGGGGTAAAATGTCCACAATCAGTGGTAATGTCGTAGGTATCTGCTGTGTTAAACAGCAGGCACCCAGTATCTATGACGCCCACTCCGCTCCACAGCGGGCATCATCGTTAAAGACCTGACATCCGCTGTACATGTACGGCGGATGCTGTGAAGGGGTTAAATGGATTTTCCATTATTTTAATATTGATTACCTATCCTCAGGAAAGAAAATAAAAACAAAGAAGCCGCGCCTTGAGGTCAGCACTAGAGTTAGAAGGCTGCTTACCAGATGTGGTTCTGCAGAAGGTAACTGCTTGTTGTATATCTTGACTCTGTACCAAAACTGCACCCTTCAGGCTCGGAGTTTAGTCAGGATCTGATAATAGTAGATATAGTAGATATGAAAAAAAAACAGGTTATGGGGCGCTAAGGTCAACAGATTTTATTGAAAAAGGGGCTAAATAAAACACATATCAAAATAAGACTAGGCCCCCAATACCTAGTGTAAGGAAATTAAAGCACCAGTATAAGTAGCAATAATGAAATGTATGTACAGTCGTGGCCAAAAGTTTTGAGAATGACACAAATATTAGTTTTCACAAAGTTTGCTGCTAAACTGCTTTTAGATCTTTGTTTCAGTTGTTTCTGTGATGTAGTGAAATACAATTACACGCACTTCATACGTTTCAAAGGCTTTTATCGACAATTACTTGACATTTATGCAAAGAGTCAGTATTTGCAGTGTTGGCCCTTCTTTTTCAGGACCTCTGCAATTCGACTGGGCATGCTCTCAATCAACTTCTAGGCCAATTCTTGACTGATAGCAACCCATTCTTTCATACTCACTTCTTGGAGTTTGTCAGAATTAGTGGATTTTTGTTTGTCCACCTGTCCACCCGCCTCTTGAGGATTGACCACAAGTTCTCAATGGGATTAAGATCTGGGGAGTTTGGTTCCCGAGCCACTTAGTTATCACTTTTGCCTTATGGCACGGTGCTTCATCGTGCTGGAAAATGCATTGTTCTTCACCAAACTGTTGTTGGATTGTTGGAAGAAGTTGCTGTTGGAGGGTGTTTTTGTACCATTCTTTATTCATGGCTGTGTCTTTGGGCAAAATTGTGAGTGAGCCCACTCCCTTGGATGAGAAGCAACCCCACACATGAATGGTCTCAGGATGCTTTACTGTTGGCATGACACAGGACTGATGGTAGCGCTCACCTTTTCTTCTCTGAACAAGCCTTTTTCCAGATGCCCCAAACAATCGGAAAGATAAGTCCTCAGTAGTCCATTCACCATACTTTCTGTTGAAGATCAATCTGTCCCTGATGGTTTTTTGGAGAGAAGTGGCTTCTTTGCTGCCCTTCTTGACACCAGGCCATCTTCCAAAAGTCTTCGCCTCACTGTGCGTGCAGATGCGCTCACACCTGCCTGCTGCCATTCCTGAGCAAGCTCTGCACTGGTGGCACTCCGAACCCGCATATGCAACGCAATGATGGCTGCATGCGTTTCTTTGCAGGTCACCATGGTTAACAATGGAAGAACAATGATTTCAAGCATCACCCTCCTTTTAACATGTCAAGTCTGCCATTTAACCCAATCAGCCTGACATAATGATCTCCATCCTTGTGCTCGTCAACATTCTCACCTGAGTTAACAAGAGGATTACTGAAATGATCTTAGCAGGTCCTGTAATGACAGCAATGAAGTGCAGTGTAAAGTTTTTTTGGGCATTAAGTTAATTTTCATGGCCAAGAAGGACTATGCAATTCATCTGATCACTCTTCATAACATTCTGGAGTATATGCAAATTGCTATTATAAAAACTTAAGCAGCAACTTTTCCAATATTTATGTAATTCTCTAAACTTTTGGCCACGACTGTATAATTGCACCATATATCAGAAAACCCACATGATAACAAAATGCTACCAAATTGTTATTCCCAAGAAAAAGGTACAATATTTTTGCATGTAATAGGGCCCCCAACCTCTAGGCCACATAGAAATTGTTATGGCTGCTGTGGCTATAGTTAAGCCAATCTATAAATGCAAATGATAAAACAAAATGGGGGTGCAGTGCACTTTGTTTCGAGGGAGGACCTCCCTCTTCATCAGGCACGTAACTTTAAACATATATGCATACTGATAATAAACCGGTGACCCAGAAGTAATAGGGCAAGGTCACCATCCAAATTGCAGTTTCAGTTTATCAAAATAGCTGTAGAAGTAAACAGTCAGTGAATGCATGATATACTAGTAGTGAATGCAGCATCTGGGGTAAAAATAATGAATAATAATTAATAATTAAAAATTGCTACTTCATAGGAATAGGATGGGCTATCAATATCTGGTTGGGGGGATATGACATCCAGCACCACCACCACCGATCAGCTGTTTTCAAGTAGTGCTGAAAGTCAAAAGTGAGCACTTCGAACTACACAGTACTGGAACCACACAGGAATTTCAGCAATCAGCGCTGGCAGTAGATAAACTGCAAGGTCACATTAGTCTTAGCACTGTTACACATTTAGGGAAGCAGGGTTGGGGTAAGGGGGCAGAGGTTGGGACAGGAGACCAGAGGCAGGCTTAGAAGCCTCTACATCATACAGTTATCGAGTGTCTTCACCGTTCAGTACAATGCTCAAGATGGATTATTCTTAACATGTGAGGAGAATATGTGAAGATTAAAAATGTTTGTTCGTAGACACATGCACAATCATGCACCTGAACTGAGACTTGTTTGCCAGGAGTGCCCCGATAACATGGCGTAACCTGATTACTGGATGCGCATGCGCAATTACTAAGCAAGATGGCCGCAAAACCAGTATGGACAGGATCGTTCCCAGACGAGGTTTGACCCAACTACGTCACAAGGATCCCGCCTCCTGATAATAAACTGGTGACCCAGAAGTAATAGGGCAAGGTAGGAAGATGGTCATTCCATGTGGGTTGTTGTTATTTAAAGCCTATGTGGGACATTGCATGCCTGCTGGGTAGAATGTTAGGTTAGGAGATTTAGGCTTACCACAACCACTATAGCGGCACATCGTATGCCATATCGAAAACTACAGGGAGGCACCCAGAAATTTTGTCTAGGAAAGGGGGGTCCAAGTACAAAAAAGGCGGTGCACGTAGTGCGCTGAGCAATATTTTAGGCCCCACCCGCTGTAATAGGCCACTCCCAACAAACACCATACAACTGAAATGATAGTGTTGAGGATGAAGGAAAGAGTCTCACCCTCATGCTACATAGACAGGCTGTACTTAATACTCAGGGCTCCAACATAAAGCTACTGTACTCAAACTATTCTTTTTTCCTCCCTGTGACAGGACTCACCATCCAATTCTGTTTCACAGACTGCCCACCATGTGGCTCTGGCAGGAGCTGTTGCAGCTTCACTTCTTCCCTCCTAGTCCTGAAGGCACCAGTAGAGGACTGGAGGAGGTGCTGCACGATATTTAAGGTGTGTAGGTCTTGGTGGAGGAGCCCGGATCTACACATTATACAGAGAGGGGAGGGCCTGCCTTGGCTGCACTGCCGGCTTTAAATTATGCAATAGACGACAGCAGACTACAGACAGGAAGCTCCTCCCCCTCGTCTCTCCACGGATCCTGCTTGCAGCCTGTCGTCCCTCCACTTCCCGTCCGTGGCCTGCTGCCCCCTTCAGCTGTCCTCACCAGGTCGAAGCCCCCCTACCCCATTTGCAGCGACCACCATGTGTATAGCTGCCCACTGCAACAGGGCAGTTGGCGCTGCCACGCTCTGAATCCTCCCTCTACTAATGGCAGGGGGAGGAGCCACAGCATCTTCTCTCCTACACAGCACCACATACCTCTTACATCCAGTGATGTCACCTTTGATGTAGACTTTCTCTTTCCTCATCTTTTCGATTCAGACCAATCCGCCATGATGATTTTTCAGCCATCTCTCATCTCTGCAGAGATTGACAAACAGGCATTAGTTTCCTACTTTTCCATCATCCTCACATCTTCTCAACACCCAATCCTGCCACCTCTAATACTGTGCCCGCTGTGCTCCCCAATACTATACTGCAGAAAGCGTCCCCCAGAAAATACTATAACCACACAGATAGTGCCCCCTTCAATATTTATTGGCACACAGTGCCCTAAAAAATAACTGCAACCGGCAAATAGTGTCTCTGACACTAATAGTATACACATAATGTCCTCTAAAAATAATTGTGGTAAGCTGATACTGTGCCAGGGTGCCTCCCACAGTAATAGTGCTCCCAAAGTCTCACCAATAGAAATAATTATCTCTCAGAGTGTATAGTGTTAACAGTGTCCCCCACAGTAATTATGCTCCACAAAGTCCAACCAATAGTAATATTTTCTGCCAGAGCGCACTTAGTAGTAATAGTGCCCTCAATGGTAATAATATCCTCACTGTGCCCCAGAAGTATTAATGCCCCCATAATGCCCAAACTAGTAATCATGTTCCCCATAGTACCCCAATAGTAATAAAGCCCACCATAATGCCCCCCAGTAGTTATAATTCTCCTTATAATGTGACAGTAAAATTCACGAAAAATGCCCCCTTAAAATGTGTGCCAGTGCAAAAAATGCCCCCTAATAATGTGAACTGATACAAAAATGCCCCTGTTCTGTGTGCCAGTATAAAATGCCCCTATATAGTGCCCCATAGTGCTCCCCTCCCACAGCGCCCTCATAATGTGCCAGTATAAAATGACCCTATATAGTGCCCCATAGTAATCATCTTTCTGCCTTCACCACCATATGCAACACGCCGCCCCCAAGGGCCCTATCACGTCCCAGGTTTTAGTTGGAATGCCGAGTGGTGTGGCCTATATGTGTCATGGTGTTCCTACCTGGATAAAGCTGGCTTTTGCTCCAAAGCATTAAAAAGGGGAATAATTGAGAGATAAAGGAAAAATTACTTGAGTCCAGACCTTATGAAATTCAATGGCAGTTTTACTTGAATAAACTTTCATCCAAACCATTTGCAGGCATAAACTGGCAGGCAAACTCAATAACTCTGCTTTCTCTCTTTCTCTGTTGTACTGGCAGACTTGCTTAGATACTTTGCTTTCTTTCTTTATGCTGCACGAAACTCTGCTTAAGTCTGGTTTCTGTACTTTTCTGGTATCCTCTGGTATGGGGTGTCTTTGGCTGTTATTCCCCTCCTGACACTCAGTAAACAACTTATTTTCAGCTGAAGAACAATTTCCTCTAACTGCTACTTCTTTCAGGTCTTCTCGTCTCCAAATGAGAACTGCCATCCCTCCTTCTAGTAGCAAGCAGGACTGGCCCACTTCTGCCCAAAGGGGGGAGAATAGAATGGTGAGTTCCATTCTGTCTAAGCATAGCTCTGCCATCTGCTGGTGAACCAGGCATATTACATGTAATAACAGTTACATAGAAAGATTATTAACCCCTTCAGGACCCTGACATTTTTCACCAGGACAAGGACCAGGCCATTTTTTGCAAATCTGACATGTGTCACTTTATGTGGTGATAACTTTAACATGCTTTTAATTATCCAAGCCATTCTGAGACTGTTTTCTCGTCACATATTGTACTTTCTGACAGTGGTAAATTTGGGTCAAAATATTTCATTTTTATTATTAAAAAAAAATAACAAATTTACCAAGAATTTTGAAAAATTAGCAATTTTCTATATTTCAATTTCTCTACTTTTAAAACAGATAGTGATACCTCCTAAAATAATTATTACTTTACATTTCCCATATGTCTACTCCATGTTTGGATCATTTTGTAAATGACATTTCCTTTTTTTAGGACGTTAGAAGGCTTAGTTTAGAAGAAATTCTTGTAATTTAATCAATATTTTCCAGTAACAAAGCAAGGGTTACCAGCCAATCAAAACTCAATATTTATTGTCCTGATTCTGTAGTTTACAGAAACACCCCATATGTGGTCGTAAACTGCTGAACGGGCACACGGCAGGGCGCAGAAGGAAAGGAACGCCACATGGTTTTTAGAAGGCAGATTTCACTGGAACAATTTTAAGTTGCCATGTCACATTTGAAGACCCCCTGATGTACCCCTTGAGTAGAAACTCCAAAAAAGTGACCCTACTTTGGAAAATACACCCCTTAAGGTATTCAAAACTGATTTTACAAACTTTGGTAACCCTTTAGGTGTTTCAAAACTGAAGGAAAATGTAGATGAAATCTCAGAATTTCACTTTTTGGCAGATTTTCCATTTTAATCATTTTTTTCCAGTAACAAAGCAAGGGTTGACAGCAAACAAAACTCAATATTTATTGCCCTGATTCTGTAGTCTACAGAAACACCCCATATGTGGTCGTAAACTGCTGTACAGGTACACCGCAGGGCACAGAAGGAAAGGAATGCCATATAGTTTTTGGAGAGCAGATTTCACTGGGATAATTTTAATTTGTCATGTCAAATTTGAAGACCCCCTGATGTACCCCTAGAGTAGAAATTCCAAAAAAAAGAGCCTATTTTGGAAACTACGAGATAAGGTGGCAGTTTTGTTGGTACTATTCTAAGGTACATGTGATTTTTGGTTGCTCTATGTTACACTTTTTGTGAGGCAAGGTAAGAAAAAATTGCTGTTTTGGCAAGTTGTTTCGGATGCGACAATACCAAATATGACTACTTTTTTGGGTTGTTTGTTTCAGTTTTACATAATAAAGCATTTTTGAAAAAATGATTTTTTAGTGTCTCTATATTTTGAAAGCAATATTTTTTTTTATTTTTTGGGCGACTGTCTTATGTAGGTGCTCATTTTTTTTGGTATGAGATGACGGTTTGATTGGTACTATTTTAGGATGCATATGACTTTTTGATCGCTTTGTATTACACTTTTGTGATGTAAGGTGACAAAAAATGGCTTTTTTGACACAATTTTTATTTAATGTTTTTAACGGTGTTCACCTGAGGGTTTAGTTCATGTGATATTTTTATACAGCAGGTTCTTACGGACGCGGCAATACCTAATATGTATACTTTTTTTTATTTATTTAAGTTTTACACAATAACAACATTTTTGAAACAAAAAAAATCAAGCTTTAGCGTCTCCGTATTCTGAGAACCATTTTTTTTTTCAGCAATTGTCTTTTTTTGCGGGATGAGATGATGGTTTGATTGGCACTATTTTGGGGTGCATATGATATGACTTTTTGATTGCTTGCTACACTTTTTATGATGTAAGGTGACAAAAAATGGCTTTATTATTATTTTTTTTTTACGGTGTTCATCTGAGGGGTTAGATCATGTATTTTTTTAGAGCAGGTTGGTATGGACGTGGCGATACCTAATATTTGAAACAAAAAAAATCATGTTTTAGTGTCTCCATAGTCTGAGAGCCATAGTTTATTTTTATTTTTTGGGCGATTGTCTAGGGTAGTGGCTCATTTTTTGCTGGATGAGGTGATGGTTAGATTGGTACAATGTTAGGGGGCATACACCTTTTTGATCGCTTGGTGTTGCACTTTTAGTAAGGTGAAAAAAAATGTTTTTTTAGCACAGTTTTTTTTTTTTGACGGTGTTCACCTGAGGGGTTAGGTCATGTGATGTTTTTATAGAGCCAGTCGATACGGATGCAGCGATACCTAATATGTCTACTTTTCTCTTTTTCCCTATTTTTTACAATTTTAAAAAAAATTTTTTACTTTATTTTGGGAAAAGGATGCTTTTTTTATTGAAACATAAAAAATTTTTGTGGGAAAACTTTATTTTTTTAACTTTATTTTGTCCCAACTTTTGGGAGTCTGATCCCCTTTCCAGCTTCTAGCCTGTGAGATCTATGGGGGCTGGATCTCACAGGCTGTCACAGAAGGCAGACACGATTCCTAAGTAAGGCATCGGGCTGCCTTCCCTGCCATCTGGTCCCTGGCCACCCCGCACCTGGCACGATCCCACGCGTTAGTGCTGACCGCAGCAGTGTGAGGGTTAATGCGCCGGGATTGGTGTTTTCACCGATGCCGGCACAAACAGCAGGGGTCCGGCTATCAGTGACTGCCGGACCCCTGCCGCTGATCGGGCAGGCGCAGCTCCTGCACCCGCCCGATCAGCCCGCCGTACATGTACAGTTCTGGTCCTTAAATTATGTCCACCAGCACCGTACATGTATGGCACAGGTCCTTAAAGGGGTTAATGCACAATAGTGATGGACCTGGAAATAAATACAAAGATTACATTTATGTTAAAGAGGACCTTTCACCGCTCCTGACATGTCTGTTTTAACCTGCTCTGGACCGCCGCACGCAGGATCGCGTGATCTCGGCAGCACAGTTACTCCTCCTTGACGAGTCGGCGCATCATCTCAGCAGCTCGCAGCTCGGAAGTTATACTACAGCCTGCCAGCGATGATGAATCGCTGGCAGGCTGTAGAAGTTAAATAAATGAAATCAAACAGGTATATCAGACGCTGTTTTGTTAACAGCGTCTAATATAACTGCTACCTGGTCCTCTGGTGGTCCCATTTGTTAGGATCGACCACCAGAGGACCAGTTAGCTATGTAAAGTAGCACAAAGCACCACACTACACCCCCCCCCTCTGTCACTTATTAACCCCTTATTAACCCCTGATCACCCCATATAGACTCCCTGATCACCCCCTGTCATTGATCACCCCCCTGTATGGCTCCATTCAGACGTCCATATGTGTTTTGCGGATCCGCAGATCCGTAAAACACGGACACCGGCAATGTGCTTTCCGCATTTTGCAGATCCGCACATTGCCAGAACTATATAGAAAATGCCTTTTCTTGTCCGCAATTGCACACAATAATAGGACATGTTCTATATTTTTGCGGAACGGAAGTGCAGACCCGGAAGTGCGGATCCGCAATTCCGGATCCGAGCAGGACAAAGTCTGTCCCCATAGAAATGAATGGGTCCGCCATTCCGTTCCGCAAACAGAATTGCGGACGTGTGAATGGGGCATAAGGGTCCCTTATCACCGCCAGTTAGTTAGCTACTTGTTAGGTAGTTAGCGCCCAGCCCACCGCAGTGCAGTCACTGATTTTGGCAGAGATTTTTTCATCCACGATGATTGATGCGAATGAAGAAATCTGTGCCGTTCATTTTTTTTTTTTTCAGCCCAGAGGGCTGGGCATACATGTAATGATTGCGGAGACCCTCAAATGCCAGGGCAGTACAAACACCTCACATGTGACCCCATTTTGGAAAGAAGACACCCCAAGGTATTCCGTGAGGGGTATGGTGAGTTCATGTAAAATTTTATTTTTTGTTACAAGTTAGTGGAATATGAGACTTTGTAAAAAAATATATATATATATATAAATTTCCGCTAACTTGTGCCAAAAAAAAAAAAAAATTCTGTGAACTCGCCATGCCCCTCACGGAATACATGTGTGCCACTTTTTTGCTGCCAAGATGCGCAAAGGGGCCCTAATTCCAATGAGTACCTTTAGGATTTCACAGGGCATTTTTACGCATTTGGATTCTCACGCTTTAGGGCCCCTAAAATGCCAGGGCAGTATAAATCTCCAGCACTGATATAACCTCCAGATATATTACATCATGTGACTGATATCAGCCGCTCCTTCTATAACTCTCCAGAACTGATATAATCTCCAGAGACATTACATCATATGTGACTGATATCAGCAGCTCCTCTTATAATGCTCCAGCAGTAATATAACCTCCAGAGACATTTACATCATATGTGATTGATATCAGCAGCTACTCTTATAATGCTCCAGCACTGATATAACCTCCAGAGATATTACATCATATGTGACTGATATCTGCTGCTCCACTTATAACTCTCCAGCACTGATATAGCCTCAAGAGACATTACCTCATATGTGACTGATGTCAGCAGCTACTCTTATAACTTTCCAGCACTGATATAACCTCCAGAGACATTTACATCATATGTGGAGGCACTAGATGGCAGAGCTTTATAGGGGATAAGGGGCTACCGATGAGAGGGAAGGGGGACCGGTGAGGAGACTGAACTTTATACCTCTGGCACAGAAATTTAGGCACAGTAACACAGGAGTAGGTGCAGCATTTTCATGGCGCCATATGAGCAATGAATTGTATTAAAAACTTAACCTGAAATAATGACAAATACTGGAATATGGTACAAAAATGGCTGCTGTCCTGTATTAAGGGTTAATTTACATAACAATCATTAACCATAAATAATGAATCAATTAATAAATAACCACAAAGCCATCAGTAAAACCACAATTGTCCCCCCAGCAAAGCTAGGTGACTAACCCCCCTCTAATCCTGGACCACGACTTTTGTAAGGGAGGGCGGGTGGGACGACGTCTTCTTCTTTTCAGGTTCAGCCACGGACAGGCTCTGGACCCGCTGACCACCTCTATAAATACTTCAAATTCCCGCCACTGGGACTCAACTGGCCCCTCAGAAGAGGGGCAGAAAATAGGTACCCAAGTAACAGGTAGGCAACGATGCATCAGAGTCCTTCCATGAATTTACCTCAGGTTAGCTGTAAAATAAAATGGCAGAAAAGGAAAGCACAGAAAGGGAAAAAGGAGAGGGAAACAGCGACAGAACAACAACACCCAACATGCTCGAGGTCACCATGGTGGTGACTCCGGCATACGCCTTTGTGCCCACTATCATGGTGCCATATGAGCAATGAATTGCATCTAAAACTCAACCTGTAATAATGATAAATACTGGAATATGGTGCAAAAATGGCTGCGGTCCTTTATTAAGGGTTAATTTACATAACCATAATAAAACCACAATTGTCCCCCCAGCAAAGCTGGGTGACTAACCCACCAGACATGCGGGTATTAACCCTCATGTCCCCCCCTAGAAACCGCAGCCTTATCCATCATATCCTGTACATCAGAATTGAAAATGTCTAAGCCTATATCTGACAAATAAACCAAATAGTCCTGATAAAGGCCCTGAATGAAACCTTCCAACTCAGTATGTCTAAATGACCAACCATTCAAATTTGGAAGATATTTCTCCAAACTTCTGTTGACTCTTTTTCTAATCCTATCTATGAAACCAAACCGATCATCCTTCCAAATCATGTGTGGAATGATCTCTGAAAAAATTAATGTGATGAATGAGGGGAGTATCTTTCTGTAGCCAAATTAAAACATAATAAACATTTCTTCAATATTGCATTAAATTGGTAAATTGACACTCCTGAACCATCTTCATGGATCAGAAAGGAAACACCACCTTTCGGTCTAACTTCAACAAATTCTTTTACTGTCCTAACCAGACACAATGATGATTCTGCTAAAGCCACTAGCTTAATCCATGACCCTTTCTCCAGCTGATCCATTTTTGATTTTCTAATAAAAAATAATACCTCATTACTGCTCAATTTAACATCTTTAAACCTCAAAGGTGCAATTGACCGCTTATTAGCTGCTACTAACTCCCTTATGCGAAATGCTCCAAAGAATGCAACCACAAACGCCACTTTAAATAACATTGCTTCATAAACTGAAAACGTACAAAACTTTAATACTGACACTAAAAATACTGTTGCCCAAAAAATCAAATGCAATTGGTCGTCTCCTATCAATCTGTCTAAGGGACCTCCTAATGCCTTTAAAAAACTGCTTCACCACAAACTGATTTGAAAAAGATTGATAACCTGCTATTTGAAAAAGAAGGAAACACCCGCCACAGCTTTATGCAATACCGAATAACCAAACCCTTCTTTTAACAGCGAATAAAAGAATTGAAAAAAAAAAGTTTAAATCAAAGAAAAAACAAGACACGTTCCTGACTCTACAAAATTGATACCACCTCTTCCATGCCAATGAATATCCATCTCATGTTCGAGGAACTACAGAATTCTAAATGAACATGTTGGTTATGCTCGGATAAGATTCCAAACCTGTTCCGAAAAAGGAATTCCCACTCTCTCTCCCTGTGGCACTAGAGAAAAGAATCTTCCCCCCCGGGGCGCAGGAAAGAGAATCAGCTATATCATTATCCTTACTTGCAATATATTTTGTTTTAATCCAAACATTCAATTCTAAACAACAATGCACTAAATAACGAAATATACTAATATTCGTAACAACTTCACTATGAGATGACAAACAATTGCAAAAAGAACTCCTTTATTATCTAAAAAAAAACAATACTCTCTTATTTTTAAATACATTGCCCCAAATAACTAACGAAACCACTATAGGAAATAACTCTAAAAGAACCAAATTCTTGTTCAAACCTAGCTCCTTCCACCAATCTGGCCACGGCTCAGCTGACCATTGACCGTTTAAAAAGGCTCCATAACCCCATGCACCTAAAAGCATCTGTATATAAACTAACTGAACCTGCTTCTACAAAATCCTCCTGCCAAGCACTACGGCCATTAAAATGAATTAAAAATTCCTCCCACACTGCTAAATCATCTTTCAAATCTTTAGTGACTCTAATGTGTGCATGAGGAGATTTCAATCCTTTCGTTGCCATATATCATCTTTTAGAAAAAACCCAACCAACTGGTATGATTCTTGATGCAAATGCCAATAAACCCAACAAACTCTGTAAGTCTCCCAACTGAGTTTTCCTTACTGAACGCATTTTCCTGATCACAACAATTGCCTTCTCAACCTTTTCAATAGGAAGCCTAAATTCCATAATAATATCAATCACGACACCTAAAAACTCAATCTCCTGACACGGCCAAAGTGTTTTTTCCCAAGCCAAGGGAACACCAAAATACTGACAAATCTGAATAAAACCTTCTAATAAACGCGAACAATCGTCAAAGGAAGCAATAAACGAAAAATCATCTGAATAATGCAAAACACTAGCTAAACCTAACTCTTTTGTGACAACCCAAATCAAGAAAGAAGAAAACCTCTCAAAATAAAAGCAAGACCAAGACAAGCCTATTGGAAGACATATATCAAAGAAAAATTGACCATTAAATTTAAAACCTAAAGAATTAAAACCTTCAGGATCTACTAGTAATAAACGAAAAGGTGCCTTAATGTCTGTTTTTGACATGAAACAACCTTTCCCAACTGAACGCAATAAAGAAACAGCATCATCAAACGATGTGTAAGTTACTGATGCTATTTCTTTATCCAATGAATCATTAAGTGACTCTTTCAATGGATACGATAAGTGGTGTATTAATCTAAAATCATTAGGATCCTTCTTAGGCTCTAGGCCCAAAGGAGATATCCTAAAATCAGAAAAAGGTGGGGTATCAAATGGGCCAGCAATCCTTCCCTCTTTTAATTTCCTAGCAATCTTTTCCTCAACTACATCCATATGTCTTCAAAAATTACACAGCCTTTACCTGTGAATCTGGGAAAACAAAAACCACTAGCAAAACCTTTAAGAATTATTTCTGCCGTCTGATGATCTGGAAATAATTCTAGCCATGGCAACATTCTTTCCCATTTCACCGGCGTCTGTGCTTTTAGAAAATTCCCTACAATTTTGGCTTTGCAGGGTTGTTTGATTTTATTTTTCAAAGCATGGAAAAATCGGATGCACTCCCGCACAAAAAGAACACTCATGGCGGTATTTACAATTACTTAGCCATTTACATGCTGATTCGTTGTATGCAAAGCAAACTCCTCTTTTTATATTTGCGCCAGTCGCCAGTGAATTATTTGCCTAGCCTGAAAACCCGCTCGCTGTGGCAACATCAGGCTAAGCCAAAGGCCAACATCTTTAGATCCCCATTTCATATTGCTGTGTACTGCCAACTTCTGGCGGAAAGTTTCATCATATAAAACCATGCGGGGCCACTGAAATTACGGTATGCCTCCAAAATGGAATGCACATGCTGGAACAAAACAACACAGACCTGCGAATGTTTTGTACATAAATCCAAGGAATAGATGCAAGAGACCTGCAACCAGTTATTAAACGACCGTGGTGCAAGCCTTTTTCTATCCTCATCTTTATCATCAACCTTTTTCTTATTTTAAAAGACTCTTTCGCAGAAGGGAGTAAAGATAACATATCTACATACTCCCTCCTCCAAATTTTCTCCTTCACTGTTTAGATAAATGAAACCCCAAAGGAGAACCGTCGCTAATAGCGATGAGCGGCAGGGGCAATATTCGAATTCGCGATATTTTGCGAATATTTGGGCGAATATTCGCCATATATTCGAAAATTCGCGAATTCGTAATCTCCAGTCATTATTTTCTTGATTGCGAAAATTTGCATATACAAATTCACATAAAATTTGCATAAACTGCTATTTAAAAAAACGAATATTCGCAATCAAGAAAATGATGACATTACTTTTTTGATTGTGGAAATTTGCATTAAAAAATTTGCATAAAAATTTGCATAAACTGCTATTTAAAAAAAGAATATTCGCAATTGCGAATATATTTCGCGATATTCTAAATATTCGCGAATTCTCGAAGTGCCGATATTCACGATTAAAATTCGCAATTCGAAAATTTGTGATCAACACTAGTCACTAAGCAGAAGTTTGTTATCATTATTCCCTATGCTGTTGGGCAAAGCAATGCTCTGCCCACATATCTTCTCACCTAAATCCTGAGTTGGCTCCGAGATGGGTGTGTTGGAGGCCAGCTGCGGCGCTCGACTCAAAACCCTAGACTACGGTCACCTCTTCTATCAGCCACTTATTAGATCTTATTGGCCTTTTCATCCTCCTGGAGACCCGGCTTGGTTCTTCAGTGCTATGGGAAGCTCTCCCTGTTGACGCTGACTCCGCTTCTTCGATAATGTCACTGCGCTGAGCATTGTCACGTGACACCACCTCATATTCTTCAGCTAACGGGCTGTCAGCCAAGCAGTGCCGTAGCCACACCTCTCCTCCTCTTGACTCGGCGCGCAGGATCAGCTTTCTCAGCAGCTCCTCCATCTGGCTGGTGAGTAATTCTTCTTCTCCACAGCTCCGCCAGCGTCGCTCTTCTTCCTTCCGACACCGCTGGCCCGAACCATCGGCTCTTCTGCCTTGCCCTGGGCTCCGCCACTCTAACGGCGCTCTCCTGGACTTCCACCGCCGCCGCCGATGTCCTCTTCAGCGCTGTCCCTGCGCCTATGCCGCCGCTCCTCCTCCTGCCCAGTACTGCCGGTGCAGCCAAAATAGCAATTTTGCTGCTACGCCGGTAATCTTCTGGGTCTTCAGACGTCTTCTTCTGGCGTCCATCAATGAATTTACCTCAGGTTAGCTGTAAAATAAAATGGCAGAAAAGGAAAGCACAGAAAGGGAAAAGGGAGAGGGAAACAGTGACAGAACAACAACAGTCACATGCTCAATGTCACCGTGGTGGGGACTCCGGCATACGCCTTCGTGCCCACTATCATTATCTTCTGCTGCATCCTGGCAGCTGTGAGCCGAACATTGCAGCCAGGCCCCTGACAGCATAGTAACTGTCCTGACGGTGGCTCTGGCTTTGTTGACACTTTATGCTGTATGATAATGAGCAGATGGGCTTGTGGTGTGTGACATCATAAGCCACATGCCTTGCTTCGCTCTCTCACTATCTACTATTCTAATGACAGAGCAGCTGAATGGCTATTAGCAGTGAGCTGCTGAAGACAAGTAATATGTGAACAGTGAGGCTGTGTCATGGGTAATGGAGAGGGGATAACACCAGATAACACACAGAAGTAATAGACCGGAGTCTACGCCTCAAAGCTAAGGGAAAGGGATGGTGACCACCTAGGAATCCCTAGACCTCTCCCTGACTCTTTCCAGTATGAGTAGACGCAGAAGGTGGAAATAATCATACACCAGAACCTAAGCCCTAGAGACCCTGGAAGGCCCTACGAGTGGTGGCAGGGAATGAGACTACTGGTTCCTCCCCAGATGAAGGAACCAGCGTCTCCCCGAGGAGTAGACAACAACCCACACAAGCGAACAACAAAATGCAAAACAAAATGCACTTAGCTTAAATACGATAATCCCTTGAGGCCTTCTGACTAGTGCCCGTGATGGCGTCTGCTTATTTTTCGATAAAAGTTTTGTACAATAACTCTTTTTATGCTTTTCTACCTTGAATTAAACTAAACCTTTAATGTTACGAAATTTAAATTTCATTTATATTAATTCACACAAACGCCCCATCCATCTACTCTTGGTCTGGCCCTCGGGTCCAATATATGAACCCATTGTGGCCCACATGTCAAATACCTGTGCTCTAGACTGACCTTCACTAACTAACTCCTCCCTCTCTAGAGAGGGGCCAGAATGGGCAGAAGGCTCCACTCTAGGCAACCTCGCTCTGCTAAGCTTTCTGCCACTTGCTGGTGAACCAGACAAATTTCATGTTAACATAACATTTGCAAGGAACTGGAAATGCACATTGTTTGAACCTGCAATAAACACATATGATGATGTAAAAGCAACCATAGAAGATAGTAGAGGGGTTGTAAATGTGGTAATGCCACTCTGGGGTTTTGAAAATGCTTTGTACCCGACCATTAGAACAGGTGGAAAAGGTTCCTGTCCTTAGAGAAGTTTGCTATTAGTAACCACGTAAGCATCTGTAGTGGTGTTTCATCTTTTTACTGCAATTATGGTTTTAATCCACATTTTTAATCTGTTTCTGAGTTAAGTTCTGTGAGTCCTGCAACAGATGCCATCATGAATGATCTGGGCCCCAGCCTGGAAAAAGCTCAAAGCATCCAGTATAATCAAGCTAATAAAAGGCGTTCATTAGGTCCAAACTTTACTCTTGGAGAATTGGTAAGGATTTCTACTAAAAATGTGCGCCTTGGGGTACCATCTGGTAAACTTGCTCCTAAGTTTATATTTCCATATAAAATCACTTCTATACCAAACCCGGTATCAATCTGTCTTCAATCACCTTCTTCATTCAGGGTACATAATTTGTTCCACAAATCTTTGCTTAAAGGGGTTGTATCATCACTGTGCAGCCACCCTCCATTTATTTTCTATGGGGCCGCCGAAAATAGCCGAGCTGGCTTAGCTATTTCCGTCGGGCCCATAGAAGTGAATGGGAGCAGTTGCCAGTCATGCGCCGTGCGCTCCTATTTACTTCTATGGGGAGTGCGCTTGGTGGTGGCCAGACTGGTGTCCTTCAGCCACCACCTTGTGGGGCGCCGTTCCCGATGCTGTGGGAACCGCACCTATAAGAAAATTAGTATTATTATAATTTATTATTAAAGCGCCATTCATTCCATAGCGCTGTACATATGAAAAGGAGTACACATACATAATACAGACCATTTTAACTAAGCATGAACAAGATGAGTTACAAACTGGTACAGAAGGAGAGAGGGCCCTGCCCGTGAGGGCTTACAATCTACATGGTATGGGAGAAGGACACAGTAGGAGAGGGTAAAGTTGGTCATGGCCGTATATAGGCAGCAGGTTCACTGGTTGTCTGAAGAGGTGGGCTTTTGGGTTTCTTTTGAAGGATTCCACTATAGGTTAGAGTCTGATATGTTGGGGTACAGAGTTTCAGAGTGTGGGGGATGCACGGGAAAAATCTTGGAGGCGATTGTGGGAAGAGGTGATAAGAGGAGAGAAGGAGGTATTGTGAGGATCGGATATCACCTGTGGAGATGTATCAGGACAGTAGCTTAAAGAAATAGGGAGGGGACAGGTTATGGCAGTGGCGTTGCTAGGGCTGGTGTCACCCACTGCGGTACAAAATGGTGTCACCCCCCCAAGCACAACCTCGTGCCAGCAGCCTATCAGAGGAACAGGGAAGGGAGACGCCTCTCACTTGCCCTGCTGCAGTATTCATCCGTATCGCGATATAGATGAATGTAGGGAGATGAGTGCTCCCATAATGCAAGTGCTTATCTCCTGGTGGTGTCACCCAGGGGCGTAGCTAGAAATCACTCGGCCCCACAGCAAAAAAATTTATGCCTATTCCCCCCCCCCATAGCTAAAGAATTTTTATGGGCCCCCCTCCCTGATCTCCAACCCCCACATACCTATCGAACCTCCCAACCCTTCCAGAGCTTCCACCCAAACACTCCTCCAGGACCTCCCATCCCAACATCCCCACACCCCTCCCTAGATCCCCCATCAGTGTCCTCCACACACACCCTCATCAGTGTCTTACACACACACCCTCATCAGTGTCCGCCACACATCCCCCCATCAGTGTCCTCCACACATCCCCCCATCAGTGTCCTCCACACATCCCCCCCATCAGTGTCCTGCACACATCCCCATCAGTGTCCTCCACCCCCCCATCAGTGTCCTCCACACACACCCTCATCAGTGTCCTCCACACATCCCCCATCAGTGTCCTGCACACATCCCCCCATCAGTGTCCTCCACACATCCCCGCCATCAGTGTCATCCACACATCCCCCCATCAGAGCTTTATATTAACCTGCCATACTAATATTATGGCTAAAAACCTCAGTAATAGTTTCCCATATATAATACATTTATATATCTATATATATATATATATATATATATATATATATATCAGAAGTATGAATATATATTATCATACTTCTAATATACATGAATGCATAATTTAGCCTCTATTTGTAAAAGGTTTCCACCAGGACTCGAATTCACAACCTTTCACATCAGAGGCAAAAACCCTAACCACTGAGCTATGAAGCTCAATGCTAAATTGTGCTGGAAAAACCTCATAGTAGTGTATCATGTATTAGGTATTCCTATATAGCAGAAGTATAATTAAATAAAAAAATAAATGTGTAATTACTATATATATATGTGGTAATTACACATTTATTTTGTGACATACATTTTTTTTACAATTACTGAAAAAAATATGTAAATTATACTTCTGCTGTATAGGAATACTTAATACTTGATAAACTACTAAGAGGTTTTTCTAGCACAGTTTACCATTGAGCTCCATAGCTCAGTGGTTAGTGTTCTTACCTCTGATATGAAGGGTTGTGAGGTTGAATCCTGGTGGCAACCTTTCAGAAAGAGAAGCTAAATTAGATTAAAATACATTGGGTGTCCCCAAGCATACTGACAATGCTTAGGGATACCCCCTTCATGTTCATAGCACTGACTCCATATATGGACACAACCATATATGGAGTCAGAGCTCAGACTGGGATTCCCTGTACAAAATCCTAAAGTGCAGTGAATAAATTATCTTCTGTCACCTTCAGATAATGAGGGCATGTAGAAGCATTTTTGCAGACTCAAAGTTGAGGAAAGCACGGATGCAGGAGATGTTTTTGTGTTGGAGGTGGCAGGTGGAGGAAAGGGCAAGATTTGTGGTCGGAAGGAGGGGGAAGAATCCAAGGTCACTCCAAGGCAGCGGACTTGGTTGACCGGGGAGAGTGTGCAGCCATAATAATTTGTGATAGATGTCTGTTGCGGGGGTTGAACAAGATGGGCGAATAATGATGAATTCTGTTTTATACATGTTAAGTTTTAGAAAGGGAGAGAAGAAGATAGGAAGAGGAGTATATGGAAGATAGGCATTGTGGGATTCTGGATAGTAAGGTGATGGTGTCTGGACCAGAGAGGTAGATTTGTTTGTCGTCAGCATAAAAGTGATACTGAAAGCCATGGGATTCAATAAGCAGTCCCAGGCCGAAAGTGTAGATAGAGAAGAGCAGAGGTCCTAGGACAGAGCCTTGCAGGACACCAACAGAGAGGGAATGAGACGAGGAGGTGGTGTGAGAGTGGGAGACGCTAAATGTTCGCTCTGTGTTAGGTATGATGTGATCCAGGAGAGGGCCAGGTCAGTGATGCCAAGAGATTAGAGAGTTTGTAACAGAAGGGAGTGATTGACAGGGTCAAAGGCAGAGGACAGGTCAAGAAGAAGGAGCACAGAGTAATGTTTTTTGGTTTTGGTTTGTTAGTAGGTCATTGGTGACTTTGGTAAGGGTAGTCTCAGTTGAGTGGTGAGGTCAGAAGCCAGATTGTAGCCGGTCAAAGAGGGAGCAGGAGAAGAGGTGAGAGGACAGTTCAGAATGGACATATTGCTCAAGTAGCTTTGAGGCATATGGAAGAAGTGATATGGGAAACTAACTAGACAAAGAAGATGGGTCAAGTGAAGGCTTTTTGAGGATGGGTGTGATGGTAGCCTATTTAAAACCAGAGGGGAAGACACCAGAGGTTAGTGATAGGTTGAAAGGATAGGTTGAGTTAGGGCTGGGATAAAGACTGTGGTAAGGTTAGGGATGAGGTGGGATGGGATTGGGCCAAGTGCACAGGTGGTGAGATGTAATCTGGAGAGTAAAGTGGAGAGTTCTTCTTCTGTAATGGTGGAAAAGCGGGTTTTGTGTAAAATATTACTTCAAATATGATATTTTATGTATCAAAAATATAATAACTTGATTGGTAATCCTCTCCAAATGTAGTATATGCTTATATGGAGTAAGGAACACCCAGAGGACTCATTCACCAGGATTCAACAGGAGTTATATAAAAATATGAATAATGCGATTTATAGTCAATCTTCATAAAAATTGATTACTTAAAAAAAAATAGTTTAGAAAGTCTTAGTCTAATTGTCCGTGTGTGAATATAAAAAAATCCTTGAAGTTTCATTGTTGAAGGGTAGATCCTCCTACTTCAGGCTCCATGTGTTCCTTCCATCTTCAGCAGCCTCTTCCACCAGAGTGAGAGTGGGAAGACGAACCCTTGTCTGTCTCTGTCAATCATTCATATCATAGAAAACAGGCGTATATGTACTTTACTTGTCATATATGGTAGACTTCAAATATAGGTTTTGACATTCTCATACAGACGTCCCATTGCCAAGTACATTACTATAGATGGTGTCAATCAATGTGTAGTGTAATACATATTTTATATTAAATACCAATTAATCTAGATCACATATTATTTAACATTTTGGGGGAAGAGGACTGAGCAGTTTAGTAGTGGGTCTGTGGGGACTGTGCACTGAAGCTTTCTCTGATGTTAGCTATCTTTTGTTTAAAGTATGTGGCAAAGTCCTCAGCTGAGATGAGAGTAGAGGGTGGGGGAGGTGGGGGACGGAGTAGGGAGTTAAAAGTGTTAAAAAGTTGTTTAGGGCTGTGAAACAGGGAAGCTATGAGAGGTGAGAAGTAGGCCTGTTTTGCATCAGCGAGTGAGGATTTGAAAATGAGGAGGGATTGCTTGTATGTGGTGAAGTGATCCTTAGAATGGGATTTCTTCCATCACCGCTCATCAGCCATGGAAGTATGTCTGAGTTTTTTGGTCAGGTTGGTGTGCCAGGGTTTTCTGTTGATTTTTCGGGTTTTATTGTGTGTGAGGGGGGCAGCAGAGTCCAGAGTTGTACTTATTGTGGTTTTATACAGGGTGGTGGCAGCATCTGGGTCTTGGAGGGAACAATGGGGGCATATCCTGGAAAGATGAGACAACCCCTTTAAGAAGTACATTCTTCCTGTGATTCCTCCAATTAAACCTCCCTATCTAGTTGTAATTTAAGGCAATTTAGAGTACAAGGTAGAAAAAATTCTCAACTATCGAAAAGTCCAGGGTCTTCTTCAGTACCTTATTCATTGGAAGGCATACGGTGCTAAAAAAAGGATATGGGTCGCTGCTCATCTCGAGTTTCCATCGAAACCTGTTTCTTATGTTAAGGGTCTGGTGGCCCCTCCGTAGAGGGGAGGTAATGTAATAAAATTACATGTCCGGGCACGATCCTCAGCCTCGGCACGTCCACACCAGGAGAGACATGCTGTTGAGCCATACCTGTGGGGGCATCCTTAGTAACAGAATGCTCTGTTGCTCCCCACAGTGGCCGCGTGCCGCGGGAGATTAGCAGTGGGCTGATTAGCTCAGCTGCTCCATTACTGTATACTAGTGTTTCTGACTAATGGAGCACCGAGTCAATAGACCTATCAAGTTTTAATTCAGGGAATCAGCGTTCTATTTAAATCCCTTCCTGACCAGACATTATTGCCAGTGATAGCCTTTATTGGCTCTAGCTGGTTCCCTTATTCCTATATTGCTATTTGTTTCCACTGGTCCTGACCCCAGCTTGTCTTCTGAGCACTCTCTATCTCACGTTTTGGTTCTGCGTAGCCCATCTGGTTCTGTCCCTGTTCGTACTACTCTGTTTTTCTGTTGTCCGTGTTGTGTCTCTAGTTTGTCCTGCACCTATACTAGTGTAGAGACTCTCGTCAAGTTGCGGTTCTGCCATATAGGAATTATACTGCAGGTAGGGTAAGCGGGCTGAGTTCTAGTTCAGGGACTCGTCTGTCTCTACCTACAGTGATTCTTATCTGTTCAATGTTTATGTTTTTTTTTGTTGCTGGACTCTGCGATGGAAAAAGTGTAGCATACACGCTTTTGCATTCCCACCCCTCGCTCGACGTATATGTTAAATGTCAGACAAAAATGTGAACACAATCCTATTGTCGCGCTTTGAAAAGTTCACTCTAACTTGTGTAACTCAGTGTCTTTGTGCCATAGATGATAATGAGGACTGGTTTAGTGTATTGGATTCTTGCTCTGATTGTTGCAGTAACTATTCAGTGTGCACCATGGGAAGCGGTGGGGGAGGGGGGGAGGAAAGTCCTTGGCCTGTGTTGTTTTTGTTATTGAAATCCTGTACAACGTGCAAAATATCTATGTAAAAACGCAGAACAATGACTGAAGGCTATACGACACACAAGATATTCAGAGAGGGAATGTTTCAGTTTTGTCCTAGAGCTCCATAACACTCACTGATTAACGATTGTGTTGGCATATTTTATTCAGGCTCGGACTGGCCCACTGGGGAGGCGGGGGATTTCTCGGTGGGCCCCCAGTCTCCTGCGCCCAAGATAAGATGGAGGAGTAACCACTAGGTGGCAGTATGGCACAGTGATGCAGCCTCCTACTGGTGTACATTGTACAGGAGGCTCCGCAGTATCTTCTAGACTTCTGGGGCTGCTGGCTGTGAAGGAGGAAAGAAGGTGTCTGCCTCTTCCTTCCCTCCCTGCTGTCAGGAAACTGTGGCTGCTGGAGAGAAGGACACCTCTGCGGTGCTGGGCTGATTTCTCAGATGTGACAGTAGTAAGCTGTAGGAGACTGTAAGGGGGAAATAGGGGATTTGTTTATAATGGACACAGATCTATGAATGTGTGCTGCTCTCTGCAGAGTTCAGAGTGTCATTGTCGGGACTCTGCCCTAGGTCCACCCCAATGCCTCTGCTTTAGGTGCACCCCCATAAGAGCCCCAGCTCCAGATGCCCCCCTCTAAAAGCACCCCTAATATTGAATCTTCTCCAGTTGCCCCCCTATCAACCCTGCAGCTGCTCCAGGATCCCCACTATTACCCCGCCTTAGGTGACCCTAATGCCTCTGCTTTAGGTGCACCACCATAAGTGCCCCAGCTCCAGATGCCCCCACTCTAAATGCACCTCTAATATTGCCTCTTCTCCAGTTACCCCTGCTCCAGGATCCCCACTATTACCCTGCCTCAGGTCACCCTAATGTCTCTGCTTTAGTTAGGACCCTCTGTTTGTGCCCTTTGCTCATGTTGCTCCACTAGCATCTTTGCTTGGGCTTTAATAAAGGTTGTGACTTGCAAAAGGGGGTTGGACTTATGGCCGAAAAATTCTGCACATTGCGTCATATTCTTCAGTATTGACACGCATGGTTCACATGGTGGCAGTGATGATATTCTGTATTTACAGGCATCACTGCTGCCATGTAAAGAAATACTGGTGGTGGAAGATTTAAAGGGGTTGTGCAGGTTTTCAAGTTCTCCTCTCCACACCATAGGGCATAACTATATGATTAGTGGGGTCCAATTCTGCAACCCCCACTGATACCAGGAACGGGTCCTGTTCACCCTTTTTATGGTGTGACGGGCTACACATACGCCCTGCTGCTCCATTCAATCCCTTTAGGACCATTGGAATTAGCCAGAGCTGCACTCCGCCATCTCCAGCGACCCCATAGAGAATGGATGGAGAGGCAGAGCATATGTTCGACCTGACACTCAGTCAAAAAGGGGGATCAGTACGGGCTCCAGCGTTCAGACCCCCCGCGGATCACTTAGTTATCCCCGCTTCTGTGTATAAAGGATAACTAGAAAAGAGGACACAGGCCCTTTAACCGCCTGCCGACCGCCTAACGTAGGGCTGCGTCCAGGCGGCAGGCTTGTTCCTCCTTGACACGGCACGCGCGCGTTCACAGCAGATCGCGCCTCGGCAGTTGTTCTGCAGCCTGCCAGCGATGATCAATCGCTGGCAGGCTGTAGATGCAAAATACAAAGCATCAAAGAGGTATATCAAACGCTGTTTTGTTAACAGCATCTGATATACCTGCTACCTGATCCTCTGGTGGTCCCATTTGCTGGATCAACCACCAGAGGACCAGGTAGCTATGTAAAGTAGCACCAAGCACCACACTCCCCCCCCCCCTTCACTTATTAACCCCCTGTTAATCCCTGATCACTCCATATAGACTCCCTGATCACCCCCCTGTCACTGATCACCCCCCTGTCAGGCTCCATTCACATGTCCATATGTGTTTTGCGGATCCGTGGATCCGCAAAACACGGACGACGGCAATGTGCTTTCTGCATTTTGCAGATCCGCACATTGCCAGAACTATATAGAAAATGCCTTTCCTTGTCCACAATTGCGGACAAGAATAGGACATGTTCTATATTTTTGCGGAACGGAAGTGCAGACCCAGAAGAGCGGGACAAAGTCTGTCCCCATAGAAATGAATGGGTCCGCAATTCCATTCCGCAAGCAGAATTGCGGACGTGTGAATGGGGCATAAGGGTTCCTTATCACCGCCAGTTAGTTAGCTACTTGTTAGGTAGTTAGCGCCCAGCCCACCGCACCGCACCGCAGTCACTGATTTTGGTCGATGCGAATGAAAAAATCTGTGCCGTTCATTTTTTTTTTTTCCCAGCCCAGAGGATGAAAGGGAAAAAAAAATCTCATTACCTGTATGCTCAATATAAGGAGAATAGCAGAAACTCCTAATGCTGGCCATACGTGTAATGATTGCGGAGACCCTCAAATGCCAGGTCAGTACAAACACCTCACATGTGACCCCATTTTAGAAAGAAGACACCCCAAGGTATTCCGTGAGGGGTATGGTGAGTTCATGTAAAATTTTATTTTTTATCACAAGTTAGTGGAATATGAGACTTTGTACAAAAAAAAAATATCAATTTCCGCTAACTTGTGCCAAAAATTTTTTTGTTCTGTCAACTCGCCATGCCCCTCACGGAATACCTTGGGGTGTCTTCTTTCCAAAATAGGGTCACATGTGGGGTATTTATACTGCCCTGGCATTTTAGGGGTCCTAAAGCGTGAGAATCCAAATGCGTAAAATTGCCCTGTGAAATCCTAAAGGTACTCAATGGAATTTGGGCCCCTTTGCGCATCTTGGCTGCAAAAAAGTGTCACTCATGTGGTATCGCCGTACTCAGAGAAGTAGAATGTAGTTTTGGGGTGTATTTTACATATACCCATGCTGGGTGTGAGAAATATCTCTGTAAATGACAACTTTTTAAATTTTTTTATACAAAGTTGTCAGTTTACAGAGATATTTCTCTCACCCAACATGCGTATATATAAGAATACACCCCATAACACATTGCCCTACTTCTCCTGAGTACGGCGATACCACATGAGTGACACTTTTTTGCAGCCTGGGTGCGCAAAGGGGCCCAAATTCCAACGAGTACCTTTTAGGAGGGCCCTGGCCCTCTGCCCTGGCATTTTAGGGGCCCTAAAGCGTGAGAATCCAAATGCGTAAAAATGCCCTGTGAAATCCTAAAGGTACTCATTGGATTTAGGACCCCTTTGCGCATCTTGGCTGCAAGGTACTTTAGGTTTTACAGGGATGCTCACAATTTAGCCCCGCCCAAAATGCCAGAACAGTAAACACACCCCACAAATGACCCATTTCAGAAAGTAGACACCCCAAGGTATTCACTGAGGGGCATAGTGAGTCCGTGGGAGATTTTTATTTTTTTTGCCAGAAGTTAGCAGAAATGGAAACGTTATTATAATTTTTTTCCTCAGAAAGTGTCATGTTCCGCTAACTTGTGAAAAAAAATGAAATGATACATGAACTCACCATGCCCCTCTGCGAATACTTTGGGTTGTCTTCTTTCTAAAATGGTGTCATTTGGGGGGTATTTATACTTTCCTGGAATTCTAGCATCTGAAGAAACATGACAGGTGCTCAGAAAGTCAGAGCTGCTTCAAAATGCGGAAATTCACTATTTTGCACCATAGTTTGTAAACGCTATAACTTTTACCCAAACCAATAAATATACACTTTTTGGATTTTTTTTTTATCAAAGACGTGTAGAACAATAAATTTATAGAAAAATTTATATAGAAATGTAGTTTTAAAAAAAAAAATTACAACAGAAAGTGAAAAATTTTATTTTTTTTGCAAAAATTTCAGTCATTTTTGATTAATAGCAAAAAAAGTTAAAATGTTAGCAGCAATGAAATACCACCAAATGAAAGCTCTATTAGTGAGAAGAAAAGGAGGTAAAATTCATTTGGGTGGTAAGTTGCATGACGGAGCAATAAACGGTGAAAATAGCGTAGTGCAGAATTGTTAAAAGTGGCCTGGTCATTAAGGGTGTTTAAGCTAGGGGGGCTGAAGTGGTTAACAGGCGAGCATTTTGATTTTAGTTTGACACATATTTTGGGCCAGATTTTTCATTTTTATTTAATTTATTTCTTTTACACCCAAGACCCTGCAAACAGTAAAGTTCTTAGTTGGATTTGAACCACGTCTCATTCTTCCATTTCCATACTGCAACCACTCTCATCATTTTGCACCACCAAGGTGCTGGCATCACGATACTACCTAATTCAGGGTCCCAGCCACACAAGCACACAGAAATACAATCACCATCAAGGGCACCTCAGTCACCACCTGGCCGGTGTCCCGTGTAATAGAGTGTGCCCCGGAGAATCTGGTGCTGTTCTCCCCTTCACTGCAGCTCGGCCCAGGGAGCGTCAAAACTGTGAATAAAGAACTGTCATTATTCCTCGGTACACCGACACCTCACAAGTTATCCCCCTGTGGCATGCGTCGTTGCACATATACAGTATGTGTAAGGCTACTTTCCAGTGGGGGAACAGCATGCCAGATCAGTGCTTACACTAGCGCACCGTCCCGCCGGAGGTCCGCTCTGGCCCTATTCACTATAACATGCTGAGAGGTGGCTGGAAAAAAACTATAACGGACTTCCGGCGGCAAGGTGGGCTAGCGGAACATCCTGCCGGACCCTGCTACTGCAAGTGTGAAAGTAGCCTAAATTCTGGCACATGTACGTTTGTTCATTTTGCTGTGAGTGTCTGCCATCATACTTCATCTTTAATATTTCTGTTATCACTGTAAGGGCTGATGAACACATTGTTGGATGTTTTGCTGTCCGCAAATTGCAAAACATGTATACCGGGTGTGTGCATTCCACATTATGCGGAACAGAACAGCCGGCCTCTAATAGAACAGTCCTATCCTTGTCTGTGATGCGGATATACAGACACGGAATGCACATGGAGTAATTTCCGTTTTTTGTGGCCCCACATACAGGCCACAAAAAAACAGGCCACGAAGAAAATGGAACGGACACGGAAAAAAAATAAGTTTGTGTACAGGAGCCCTAAGGTGGGCCCCCAGAATCAGTTATACTGGTGGGCCCTAGGTACCCCAGTCCGACACTTAGGCCCCATTCACACGTCCGTAGTGTGTTGCGAATCCGCAATTTGCAGATCCGCAACACACCTTGCTGCCATCCCCATAGAGATGCCTATACTTGTCCGCAATTGCGGGCAAGAATAGGACATGCTCTATATTATTGCGGAGCCGCCGGCCGTGTGTGCTCTCCGCATCCATCACGTCCCCATTCAAAATGAATGGGTCCGCACCCGTTCCGCAGATTTGCGGAACGGGTGTGTACGAACATTGCGGACGTGTGAATGGGGCCTTATTTTGTTTATTCGAGTTAGAAAGGTATGTACAGGATTATTTAACTAAACGTAGCTAAACAATTGTTCCCTTCAAATTGCGAACAGTATAGCTCTAGGGGCTGCAGAAATACCAGTTGCACCTGGGCTGGACACAAATGATACTGTATATTGTGAGGCAATGACAGGCCTCTTATATGATAGAAGTGTAGAGGGGTTGGATATTGCAGTCCACACCCCTATTCCACCACGGGTGAGGCCAGCTAGCTGTAATCACTGAGGGATAAACCCACCCTCAGTGCAGAGTCCAGGGGAGAGGAAGTGACCCTAGAGAGGGAGAAGCCTGCACAGGCTCTGTGTGGTCTCAGCCAGGAGGGCTGAGGGGCCATGAGGCTGTGTGAAGGCGGATTTCTTCCCTGTGTGGGACTGTGCCTGATGAGCTGACCTGCTGAGTGTCGGAACCTGATATCCTGTTTGTGAACTGTGCTCTATTGGTGAGATAGAGATGACACATGTATTAGGTAGAGCCCTGACGGGCAGGTGTTTATTTTTGGTGTACGTTTGTGTTCCTGCTGAAGTGCCAGAATAAAGCGCCATTTGGACTTGAACCCCATTGTCTGAGAAGGAATCTGTCATCGCCACCTTTCTTGAGAGAGCGATCCCTTACAATATGAACATATATACTTAGGGCAGCGGTTCGGTATCTATAGACTGATGGTGCCAGACATCAAAATATAGCATACCGTTTCTTCTTTCCAGTGCTATTTTTCACATCCGACATTACAACTGTGTGCAGGAAGAATATGGATGATCCTATAGAAAGCTATGCGATCTATTTTAGCTTCATTTCCCCTCTGGTGTTTTCTGCACCCATGCCGGAAGGAAACCGAGCCGGATTACGGGACATATGGCAAGGAGTCCTAGTGCAGAGGAAAATCTGTAGCGTATCTGGCAGAAATGCCGAGGAAAATGTCCACAGTTTGTAGGTGAGATTTGATAAAATTGTATCCGACTTGCTGCTACTGCAAACGCTGGGTATCGTCCACACACAATTTTGCGCCAATCTTCGCCAATCACAGCCAGCCTCACACTGCTAGAGCTGCTAGAATTCATTACACCAGAGGAGAGAAGCTGAACAGACTTTCACTCCAGTCAGAGCTGAGTTTTATGGAAGCAAAGAGGCCAAAAAAGGTATTTAGAACAGTCATAAAATGTTCCTATTGTTAATGTAGTGATTAGAACTGTATACTGAGACTAGTTATATGTGTTTACTTACAGTTCCACCAAATTGCAAATTGCGACCAAATTACATAAAAGCATCCAAACTGTTCAAAGCAATTGTATAGACCAAACTGCAAACCAAGTAGAGAAAGTAGAACCAGGGGCGTAGCTAGAAATGACTGGGCCCCACAGCAAATTTTGTTATGGGGCCCCCCCCCCCGGTGCCAAATTATGAATCCACTTTCCCCGGTGCCAAATTATGAATCCACTTCCTCCCCCGGTGCCAAATTATGAATCCACTTCCTCCTCCCCGGTGCCAAATTATGAATCCAATTTCCCCCGGTGCCAAATTATGAATCCACTTCCCTCCCGGTGCCAAATTATGAATCCACTTCCCGGTGCCAAATTATGAATCCAATTCCTCCTCCCGGTGCCAAATTATGAATCCACTTCCTCCCCCCGGTGCCAAATTATGAATCCACTTCCCGGTGCCAAATTATGAATCCACTTCCTCCCCCCGGTGCCAAATTATGAATCCACTTCCTCCCCCCGGTGCCAAATTATGAATCCACTTTCCCCGGTGCCAAATTATGAATCCAATTTCCCTCCCCCCACCCCCGGTGCCAAATTATGAATCCACTTCCCGGTGCCAAATTATGAATCCACTTCCTCCCCGGTGCCAACCAAAAATTATGTGGGGTCACAGATTCACAGACAAACACTCACTGTGACTGACACTGTGCAGCTCTTACACCGAACGGTCCACGCCCACCACGTCCGCTGTTCTGACGGCTTAGTGCAGCTCGGCGGCGCAATGACGTCATCGCGCCGCCAGCCTCTGCAGCAGGCCGTTCAACAGCACCGCCTCCTGTGACAGCCCGGGCCAAACTGTGAGAGGGGAGGAGAGGGGAGGGGAGGGGAGGAGGAGGGGGAACTGTGAAAGGGGGCCCGGCCAAACTGTACTGAAAGGGGGCGGGGGCGGGGGCGGGGGGCCCCCTCTGGCACAGTGACGAGTCGGGACAGTCTATTACGGAGCGCAGGCGCAGCGCACAGTCTCAGCGCCCAAACAGCTGATTACCGGGGGCAGGGAAGCAGAGGAGAGTGGACACGTGCTGCCGGGCGCCGGGCCCCTTGTCAGCCCGGGCCCCGAAGCAGCCGCTTCCCCTGCTTCCCCGGTAGTTACGCCCCTGAGTAGAACTATTGGTTAAACCTCAGATATCCAGTCAACCATGTTCCCCAGATGTGAGATAAGCAAAGAAATGGCAGCTTTTGAGAAAAATGTAGATAAGGATATTAGACAGTTAAAACTGAGAGCCAACAATAGAGATAATTTAACAAAACAAGAGAGGTATGCCTTGATACAATTACAGAAAAATGAAAACATCATAATCCGTCCAGCCGATAAAGGAGGGGCGGTGGTAATTTTGGACTTAGTAGAATACAATAAGGAATGTTTAAGACAACTGAACGATAGCAAGACATATGGGAAATTAAAGGGGGACCCTATAATATGTTTTGAACGAGAACTACACTTGTTGTGTGAGAAAGGATTGGAGGCAATGATCATCTCCAAACAGGAATATGATTTCATTTTGGGCACCCAGAAAAGACTACCAATCTTTTACTGTCTGCCCAAGGTGCACAAATGCGTTGAAAAACCGCCGGGTAGACCGATCGTCTCGGGTATAGGGTCAATCACCTCAAATCTATCGAGATATATAGATGTACATTTACAACCATTAGTGAGGAAAACTAACTCCTATATCAAAGATACGACCCATATAATACAAATTCTAGAGGAGATGGAGGTGGAACCGGAATGGATTATGGGTACTCTGGATATCCAGTCACTCTATACAGTGATTGGGCATCAACAGGGCATGACAGCCGTTAAGAATCAACTCTGCAGAGAAGGACGATTGGATGAATCCCTTATCGACTTCATAGTGGAGGGGATTAACTATATCCTTAAGCACAACTATTTTTATTTTAATGGTGAATTTTATATACAAACTTGCGGTACAGCCATGGGGACCAGATTCGCCCCCAGTTATGCTAACCTTTTTTTGGCAGAATGGGAATCGCAGTACATCATGCCCAGACTCGGGGCGGATCTGGTCCTATGGCGACGCTATATAGATGACGTTATTTTTATTTGGAAGCGAGATAGGGAGAGTTTAGAACATTTCCTAGAAGAGATCAATCAGAACCAATTAGATCTAGTGTTCAGCTCGAATATCAAAGAAGAGATAGAATATCTGGATCTGTCAATAACAATCTTATGAGAATAAGTATAAATGCAAGACCTATTTTAAACCCGCTATGAGGAATAGTTTTATACACTTTTCCAGTTGTCATTTACCCAATTGGCTACTCAATATTCCGGCTGGTCAATTTCGTAGACTCAGAAGAAATTGTACACATAGTCAGGATTTTGAAGCAGAAGCTAAAAGATTAAAAGAACAATTCCTGGAGAAAAACTATCCAGAGACCATAATAGAAAAGGCATTAACAAACATAAGGAAACAAGATAGGGAAACCTATTTTGCAGAAGGAAAAATAAAGGGCAACTCTAAAGCAGATAAAGAGGAACAAAATACCATTGAAACCAGGATGATTCTTCCATTTAACACCAATTATAGACAAATTAAGAAAATTGTAAACACACATTGGCACCATTTACTAAATGATAAGGCGATAGGCCATCTTTTACCTACTATGCCTCGTATTACGTTTGTAAAAGCACCCAATTTAGGGATAAAAGTAGCCCCTTCGGTTAAGACCTGCAAACGTAAAGATAAAAACAACTCAATAGGGTCCTGGCTGGACCTAAGAGGTTTCTTCAAATGCGGCAGATGTGTAGCATGCAAATTAAGCAACACACCACGGAAGACCGTAACCATTGCCTCCACACAAAACAACTACACGTGGGAAATCAAAGATTGTCTCACTTGTAATACTTCAGGGGTTATCTACCTTATCCAGTGTCCGTGTGGGAAACAGTATATTGGCCGTACCAAACGTTCCCTGAAGACTCGATTGGCAGTACACGTAGCCAAAATCAGAAAAGGCTATGAGAAACACTGCTTGTCTAAACATTACAACGAAGTACATAAGAAAGATCCATCTAACTTATTTTTCCTGGCACTGGAAAAGGTAGATCCACACTGGAGAGGAGGGAATTACATCAAACGAATGTCTAGAACAGAGTCACGTAAGATCTATGAATTCGGTTCACTATTACCAAAAGGGCTGAACTCCGAATCAGAATTGTTTGGATTCATTTAGGTTGGGTGCCCCCGTATCGACCTGTGTGTCGCAGTCTGGTCGTCTATCGACACTGTGACACCGGCTCGAACGAGGGCTCCCACCCCCCAGACTACACTACTATCAATTTAAGATTGAAGATAGAAAATGTTTTGACTGTTTTCTATGATTGTTTCCTATTATTATTTTTTATGAGATGACTAGATAGAAGGGACCCATGAGAATGATAGATTACATAATATGTTTTACTGAAAGAAGAAAACTAACCTATTAGAATGAAAGAGGGACACCTCAATATTGTCCAGACAAGAAAACGCACAGACAGAAGAAAAACGCACAGAAAACGCATTAAAAACGCAGATGCGTTTTACATAAAATTTGTGCAATAGCTGTTGGATATACACATCAGTGATATGAGACTATATGGGATTAGTACCACATATCGGAGAGACTATAAAGAAAGTAGATACAAATGGGACTTCTGGTAGGATTCCAGTTTTCCATATATTACCCGTTCCTGAGAAATGCCAGCTGTCCGGATTTTCTCTGGTACCCCATAAGAGTATAAAAATGGAGGCAGATGGATACAACGATACCACTGAGGAAGGGATTGGAATTTTTCCCGAAACGCGTTTGGTACAACTTACAGATGATGTTGAAGACCTCCAAGTAATTTAAGCATGGCCATGCGATAACCAAAAGTTAAGTTGAACCATTGAAAATCATTGGGTACAGCTACACAGGACGGCACCTGGATCAGACCGAGTCATCGCACCAAACATCGCGAGACTACGGGACCGCTTGCCGGGTAAGAGCGTCGAGAGACGCGAACGTGATCTCACTGCCGATACCGTGTGTCTTAGCCTCTGTAAGCCACGAGAGAGGTAAGAGTACATGACGTACTGATAAATCACTGTTATACTGTTTGGATTGATCACAATACCACCCAGCCGATACCAGCCACTGTGTACAACGTAGATACGAACTTGCCAGCACTTGTTACCAACACAAGGAGCCACTGTACATATGCTATCCTAACGGCTGACTCAAACACGAACAGCTGCGATAGGACAACAGTTAGGAGGACATTTTTTCTGAATGGTGAAACAGCATTGTTGTCAACCTATGTTGCAATATCTATCTAGGGCGTCCTAGCCTTGAAATATCCAGGTCACCTAAACATTTGTGACGAAGTGATTGGTTTCCACCCTGTTAATTCAATCAATGGGATCCCACTATCATATCTGAACACCATAGGTGGACATTGAGAGACCCGGGTCGCTCCAGGATCGGTCACCACATTTTATGGGGAAGGGATTATGTATGGTATTTGATATGTTCATTTTATTAAATGTGTTTTAATTTATGCCAGGTGTTGAGTGCTCACCTTACTAGTCGTTGTTAAACCTCAGATATACCTCTCAGAGAGATCATAAAGTGCTTAAATAACTTAAAGTGAGAGTACAGATACTGAAGAGAGAAATATATCCACCATTTTATGTTGAATGACAAGATTGAACGGTTGACCCACCATTTTTTGATACTTTATTCAACACGTGTTTTGTACATGGACTATCTACTTCGGAAGTGGCAGTGTTATATATAAAGAAAAGTTGAAGTTAATAAAGAAGTTATTTCAAGCATTTGGTGTGCTCTTTAAACCTACTGCTTCCATAGAATGGCGCTAGAGGAATTACAGAGTAATAGACACTCTGGATAGACTAAAAGGTCAGAGATATCAAAATTCTTCTAATGCCACAGCGCAAAAGGCACTTCATAGTGCTGTGCCCGCCACACTGCCTATATACGCATGCAGATGTAGGAGTAAATATATGGCAGTGAATTTTTGGTTCTGACAGAGCTCTGGGGGCATCCAATGTACTACCTGTTATTTGGGTTGAGGCATTTTGTGGGTGTGTGCTAAATAAAGAGGCAGGGAATGTGTCCATAAAAAACATTGGCTGTCTGCAAATTTTGCCCAGGTGTCTAGAAGTAACTCATGCCAAGGTTGGCAACCCTGACCATGAGCAGTATTTTATGCAAACTGGGTTGCAGTCTAATATTTGCTGTGAGGTCTGTGGTTTCTAATTCTCTTGCCTTACCATGTAGATTACAACCATGTTCTGGTAGCATAGTGGGGTGGGAACTGTTCTTGATGCACTCAAAAAAGCACATTTAGGCACTTTGGGCTCCTTCGGGGGATAGGAAGAAGATCTCAGCAGCCGCTGTATAGTCTCAGTAGACCTTTATTTCATTTTATTTAGCAAACAAAACACAGGATGCATTTCATCCCATCCCAGCCTTTTCCAAATCGTTTTAAAAAGGCTGGGTATGGCCAAAACGAGTCCTATATTTTGAGACTATACGTCAGCTTTTGGGATCTTCTTCAGATCGTGTATTGGATTTATTGCTTCCTGCTGCAGAGCTATATGTGTGATCGAGTGCTGAGCACCTTTCATAAAGCCCCATTCAGGGGGAGTCCCCAGTTAAGACAAAGCCGCTTGCTGCCAAAACACATCAGGAGGGTTACGCTAGTATGTTTTAGACAGTCATCCATCCAGGGAATTAATGCAGCAGGAATTATCTGCAAGAAACAAACTAATGAGAATGTGTGAATGAATGATTGTAATACAGTTGCAATAACCGGGCCGCAGGAGCAACACATGAGCTACGTTGGGACGATGGGGGTAGTAGTAGTTTTACTCATGGCTAGCAGAGCCTCCCTGGGCCCGCGTGCAGTGAAGGGAAGGACAGCACCAGTTCCTTTGGGGCACACTCTGTTTGTCCAGAGATTCCTGCCAGATGGTGGTTGAGGTGCCCTTGGTGGAATGGGTTTTGGAGGCAGGGTCCCTGATGTTCGTGACGCCAGCACCGATGCGTGCAAAGGAAGGTGGTAGAAAGGATGAGAAGTCAATGGTTGAAAACAATGGAACCTTTACTTAATCACTTGCCTCAGAGTCATCAGTACAGTTCATTTATATGGTAAAGATGATAATCCCAATAGTATCTCAGCTGTAATCCTAGTAACAGGCTTGATAATGGGTTTCTTAAGATTGGCCTTCAGTAGGCAGGAAGGGTTCTTTCTTATATCTGTCTACACAAAGTCTACACTCTAGCACTCAAGTACTGGATATAATAACTAACGGCAGGAAAAAACCTCCTGCTCCATTATTTGTACAAGATGCTTTCATATACTCTGATCCACACTGTCCATAGAGGCATGTGGTAATAGACAACTTTGCGCTAGTCGTCCGGCTATGTTCAGGTGCTTTTAGGCTTCTCCCGATCACTGGTGCTGTGGAATCCATAAACTAATGCTACTTCTACCTCCACTAGACTTGCTCTATACCCATATATTGACTCACCGGTCTGTGCTAGGTAGCTGTAAGGATTTAGTCCACACTCCCTCACCTTGATCAGGGCCAAGTGGTAGCTACATATTTGCCTTGTGCTGTTCCACTCCTCCATTAACTTCCTTCTCCTCTGTTCTGTTCTACTTCCTCTCCTTACATTTGCACACCCTCAGCTATATATATGTGGTGCCAGCCCCACCTAGGGGCGAATATATGTAATGACACTTAAACAGCCTGCTATGAGGAATTTCAGCTAGATACAGAAATACATTAAATACACATATGCCCAAAGTTATACAGGGGCCCACGACAGTCACTGAGTGGGACACTGCACAGGGATGTGTGGAGCCTGAAGTGCATAAACACGCTCTTTTTAGAGCATCAAAATGCTTTTTTCTAAGTACATCAAGTTGAAAATAATAAATGGAGAGTACTCCACAAACTGTACAATACGAGCACAATAGTGTTATGTATCTCGCCCACACACTCTGAGCTCTATCTACACTATACCTATATATATGTATATATATATATATATATATATATATATATATATATTGTAGGCAGATGATATTAAAAGCCGGATAGTGTTGTTTTGTTCAGGAGCCTAGTTTCTGAACTGTTAGTAAATTATTAAATCTGGACCGGCTTTGTTGGAGTGGTGAAGAGGTGGTGGTGGGGCTTACCACTCCCACTCTCATTCCACTACAGAGAGTGTGGGAAACTCAGCCTGTTCAGCTAAGGAAAAAGCGGGTCTCATTAGAGTTGTTTAAAAGCCTGAGTAAACCAGTAGAGTTTGCTGGGAAAAGAGCCTAGCTGACAGACACAGGCAGTCTGCAGGCTGGTAACAGATCCGAGTCTTACACACGTCCATGGGAGCGGGAGGCAGGAGAGCTCAGTTACTACAGGACCTGGGCCAGGTGAACGGTTTGGTGCTGTTTTTTTTTTTTATCTAGCTCATTTGGAGCTGAAATAAACCTTTACGTTACTTTACTCTGACTGTTGTGTCTGTGTCACCGCCACGCGGCTCTATCACGCTTCCAAATCTTACAAGTGGTGGAGGATTCGGGCATTGGAGCCGTTGCTAAGAGCTACAGTGTGGCACGTATAGACGCTAAAAGGTTCTCCTCAGCAGCTACAAGAACACTGCCTGTGGATCGGCGGGTCCACAAAATCTCTGCGGTTTCTCCAAGGAGCTTTGCCTGTGGATCGGCGGGTCCACAAAACTCTGCGGTTACCCCGGGGAGCTTTGCCTGTGGACCGGCGGGTTCACGAAGATTCTGGTAGGAACTATATGTTGTACTGTTGATGTCCTGAGTAAAGCCCCTATCTACCATGCAGTCACAAACCCACCCTATGGAGGAAGTGGTAAAAGCTCTTGCAGGCACAAGAAAGTGCCTTGGAGCACTAGCGCCAGTCCCAGGAATAATTACCTGTCTAATGCTGGAACAGATGGCATTGGTAAAAGAGGTGGTGTTGGCACGTTCTGAGGCCCATGTAGGGAGGGGTTCTGTGAGCTGGGGTGCCAGGGAAGTAGTGCAACCCTCCCTTCAGAAAATGACTCCAAAGTATGATGTGGAGACTTACCTTACTATTTTTGAGAGGGCAGCCCAAAGGGAGAAACTTCCCCCGGAAGAGTGGGTAGCGGTACTTGCACCCTATCTGATAGGTGAACCCCAGAAAGCCTATCATGACGTCAGAGAGCAAGACGTTCAAGACTATGCAAAACTGAGAGCCGAAAGCGGTACGGGCCAGAAGAGTCAGGTCTTTGGTATACCAGTCAGACCGGCCTCCTCGTTCACAAATGTTAGATTTGTTTCATCTGGTAAAGAAAATGGCTGGAACCAGATGTCTGCACTCCAGCCCAGATTGTTGAGAGGGTGGTCGTCGACCTTTTTTCCCGGGCTCTCCCCAGTAAGCTGCAGCGGTGGGTTGGCCAGGGGGATCCCGTGGGGGAAGACCATCTAGTGGACCTAGTGGAGAGGTTTGTTGACACAAAGGGAAATCTCCAGGAGGGGCTCACCAACCCGGGGACCTCTGGGAACGGTAGGGCCACGATGGGCAAACGTTGTCCTGTGGCAAAACGGGATGACAAAGAAACCCCAGGTCCCAGGAGAGACTCCATGCTCTGGAAGTTGGGGCAGGTCCAGTGTTGGAGGTGGCGGGAGTTTAGTCACGTCATGGCTCAGTGTCCACTGACCACGGAGGCTGTGGAATGCAACTACAGCCGAGGTCAGTCTCTGTTTGCAGCCCCGTCGTGTCTGACTACCGTGGGCCTACAGACTGAGCCACAAGTGTGCAAACTAGTGGTGAATGGCTGCCCGGTCACGTCGTTGCTAGACTCGGTTGAACCCCAGTTATGGGTCTACAACACAATGAAAGTCAGATATCCCTCAAAGGAAGGAAAACCAAGCGAAGGGGTGTCTCCATTACAGAGATCACCAAATTCACCATATTAAGTGGCCCCTATGTCAAGATCCCGCTTTTTTACAAGCTTTAAGGATGTGACAGGGAAAACCTAAGCTAGGTATCCATCCACAGACAGCTGTTTCGGGGTGTTGCCCCTCATCAGTGTGGAGTAGGATTCTGGCTAACCGGGAGCAATGCCTCGGAGACCACTCAAACACAACAATAGCTGATCTCAGGGAGACCAGCTACAAAAAACACCGCGGAGCCTCACTTAAGAGTCTCAACACAGCAAATGTGGGTAAATGTAGTGGCGGCTGGGCCCCAGGCGGAGAGTTCCTTGGCGCACGTCCTTCCGCCGCCAAGGATTGCAGGGCATCATTCTTTGCCTCCTGTAGCCTCCTCCTCCTACTCGGCTTCCTCCTCCTCTGCTTCCACCAGCAAATCCAGTCAGCCACACACCTTCACCACCAACTTCAGCACAGCCCGGGGTAAACGTCAGCAGGCCATTCTGAAACTCATATGTTTGGGGGACAGGCCCCACACCGCGCAGGAGTTGTGGCGGGGTATTGAACAACAGACCGACGAGTGGTTTCTGCCGGTGGGCCTCAAGCCCGGCCTGGTGGTGTGCGATAATGGGCGAAATCTCGTCGCAGCTCTGGGACTAGCCGGTTTGACGCACATCCCTTGCCTGGCGCATGTGCTGAATTTGGTGGTGCAGAAGTTTATTCACAACTACCCTGACATGTCAGAGCTGCTGCATAAAGTGCGGGCTGTCTGTGCGCGCTTCCGGCGTTCACATCCTGCCGCTGCTCGCCTGTCTGCGCTACAGCGGAACTTCAGCCTTCCCGCTCACCGCCTCATATGCGACGTGCCCACCAGGTGGAACTCCACCTTGCACATGCTGGAGAGACTGTGCGAGCAGCAGCAGGCCATAGTGGAGTTTCAGCTGCAGCACGCACGCGTCAGTCGCACTGCAGAACAGCACCACTTCACCACCAATGATTGGGCCTCCATGCGAGACCTGTGTGCCCTGTTGCGCTGTTTCGAGTACTCCACCAACATGGCCAGTGGCGATGACACCGTTATCAGCGTTACAATACCACTTCTATGTCTCCTTGAGAAAACGCTTAGGGCGATGATGGAAGAGGAGGTGGCCCAGGAGGAGGAGGAGGAGTAGGGGGTCATTTTTAGCACTTTCAGGCCAGTCTGTTAGAAGTGGCTCAGAGGGAGGTTTTTGCAACAGCAGAGGCCAGGTACAAATGTGGCCAGCCAGGGCCCACTACTGGAGGACGAGGAGGAGGTGGAGGAGGATGAGGATGAAGCAGGTTCACAGCGGGGTGGCACCCGACACAGCTCAGGCCCATCACTGGTGCGTGGCTGGGGGGATACGGAGGACGATGACGAGATGCCTCCCACAGAGGACAGCTTGTCCTTACCTCTGGGGAGCCTGGCACACATGAGCGACTACATGCTGCAGTGCCTGCGCAACGACAGCAGAGTTGCCCACATTTTAACGTGTGCGGACTACTGGGTTGCCACCCTGCTGGATCCTCGGTACAAAGACAATGTGCCCACCTTACTTCCTGCACTGGAGCGTGATAGGAAGATGCGCGAGTACAAGCGCACGCTGGTAGACGCGCTCTTGAGAGCATTCCCAAATGTCACAGGGGAACAGGTGGAAGCCCAAGGCGAAGGCAGAAGAGGAGCAAGAGGTCGTCAACGCAGCTGTGTCACGGCCAGCTCCTCTGAGGGCAGGGTTAGCATGGCAGAAATGTGGAAAAGTTTTGTCTCCACGCCACAGCTAACTGCACCACCACCTGATACGGAACGTGTTAGCAGGAGGCAGCATTTCACTAACATGGTTGAACAGTACGTTTGCACACCCCTTCCACGTACTGACTGATGGTTCGGCCCCATTCAACTTCTGGGTCTCCAAATTGTCCACGTGGCCAGAGCTAGCCTTTTATGCTTTGGAGGTGCTGGCCTGCCCGGCGGCCAGCGTTTTGTCTGAACGTGTATTCAGCACGGCAGGGGGCGTCATTACTGACAAACGCAGCCGCCTGTCCACAGCCAACGTGGACAAGCTGACGTTCATAAAAATGAACCAGGCATGGATCCCACAGGACCTGTGCCTCCCTTGTGCAGAATAGACATTTATAACTGCCTCCCCCTCAACCATGTATTCTTGCACTCCGGGGCACTTCTTTATTGAATCCTCATTTTTTAACTTTACCATGATCTTGCAGTGCAACCCAAAGTTGAATGAACCTCTCCTCTGTCTGGGTGGTGGGGCTGAAATAACTGAGAGTGGCCTTCTCCGGTGGTGGTTGATATGACGCATGATTCCTTGCTGTGGGACCTCTCTCCTCTGTCTGGGTGCTGGGCCGAAATAACTGAGAGTGGCCTTCTCCGGTGGTGGTTGATATGACGCATGATTCCTTGCTGTGGGACCTCTTTCCTCTGTCTGGGTGCTAGGCCGAAATAACTGAGAGTGGCCTTCTCCGGTGGTGGTTGATATGACGCATGATTCCTTGCTGTGGGACCTCTCTCTCTGTCTGGGTGCTGGGCCGAAATAACTGAAAGTGGCCTTCTCCGGTGGTGGTTGATATGACGCATGATTCCTTGCTGTGGGACCTCTCTCTCTGTCTGGGTGCTGGGCCGAAATAACTGAGAGTGGCCTTCTCCGGTGGTGGTTGATATGACGCATGATTCCTTGCTGTGGGACCTCTCTCTCTGTCTGGGTGCTGGGCCGAAATAACTGAAAGTGGCCTTCTCCGGTGGTGGTTGATATGACGCATGATTCCTTGCTGTGGGACCTCTTTCTTCTGTCTGGGTGCTGGGGCCGAAATAACTGAGTGGCCTTCTCCAGTGGTGGGTGATATGACGCATGATTCCTTGCTGTGGGACCTCTCTCCTCTGTCTGGGTGCTGGGGCCGAAATAACTGAGTGGCCTTCTCCAGTGGTGGGTGATATGACGCATGATTCCTTGATGTGGAACCTGTATCCTCGGTCTGGGTGCTGGGCTGAAATAACTGAAAGTGGCCTTCTCCAGTGGTGGGTGATATGACGCATGATTCCTTGCTGTGGGACCTCTCTCCTCTGTCTGGGTGCTGGGGCCAAAATAACTGAAAGTGGCCTTCTCCAGTGTTGGGTGATATGACGCATGATTCCTTGCAGTGGGACCTCTCTCCAATTGATATTGGTTAAATTTTATTTATTTTATTTTATTTTAATTAATTTCCCTATCCACATTTGTTTGCAGGGGATTTACCTACATTTTGCTGCCTTTGGCAGCCCTCTAGCCCGTTCCTGGACTATTTTACAGCCTTTTTAGTGCCTAAAAGTTCGGGTCCCCATTGACTTCAATAGGGTTCGGGCCGAACTTCCCGAACCCGAACTTCCAGGTGTTCGCTCATCTCTACCTATAACCCTAATCTGGTGAATGCCTGATGTTTTTAGTAATTGTATGGGGTAGATTTATTTTAATTATTAAAGTAAAAGTTTTCTTTTATTAAGATTGTTGCTTGGTCCATAGTGGGAATTTTTCTGCAAATATTTAGCAAACTGCTCATGCAACAAAGCAACTGCAGAGGGGTGAAAATCAGTCTAGCACATTCTAAAGTGTTTACAACATCTGTTCACGAGGAGAGATTTTGACTTGAAGAAGCTCCTTATCACAGAGACATCAGACATGTTATTGAACTTTGAAATTTTTATTTGGCATAACTGATGAGAAAGATTTGAAAGTGTTGAGCGAATCGAAGTGTCCGAAGTGTGGACTTCAATCCGAGTTTCAAAAATGGTGGCAAAAAAAAAATACTCCCCACATCCACTTGCTTTCATAGAGGCAATCCGTTCCCATTGTGATTGAGGAAAACCCACCAAAGGACCAGTGGCGAGCGGACTGCCTCTCCGCGAGGAAGTGGATGTGGTGAGTATTTATTTATTTATTTTAACCCTGGAAAGGCTGAATGTGAGTAAAAAATGCCACGATCAGTGTTGAACACGGCATCTGTGGGGTTAAACGATGGGGGGGGGGTGCGATCGCCTTTCCCTGTTATTGCTCCCACTCCATATAACGGAAAGCAATTTGTGACAAAGTAATTTGTAACAAATCGATTTTCTTGTCGAAGTTCCACGAAGCAGCCGAATCAAAGTTTTCAAAACTTTGCTCATCTCTAGCTGCAACTTTTTAAAAGGTATTCCGAATACCTTTTTTTGTTGTTCCCCCTTTCATGTCTTAAGGTGGAACACTCATTTTGACTCTGGGTGCAGCATATTTCTGTACTTAAAGGGCTTGTCCCACGAAAAATATTCTACAGTTGTTAAACCAGCAGCTGGATCTGAATACTTTTGTAATTGCATGTAAATAAAAATTTAGCATAGCCACTGAGTTATTCAATAAAATGTATCTGCATAGCGCCACCTACTTTTTTTTCTTATTTCTTTGTCCTGCTCACTGAGAAGGCCGCACATGCTCAGTTTCAACCTTCAACTGCCTCCTGAGTTGTGATAGGGCGAGCATGGACACATCCACTTAGGGTACTTTCACACTAGCGTTAGAAGAATCCGGCAGGCAGATCCGTTGGACTTTTGCATTGAAATAGCGGATCCGTCTTTCCGTAACATCCGGAAAAAAGGATCCGGTATTTAATTTTTTCACAGTTAGAAAAAACTGCGCATGCGCAGACCGGAAGACCGCGATTTCCGGAACACTTGGTACCGGATCCAGCATTAATATAGTTCAATGGAAATTAATGCCGGATCTGGCAAGTGTGGTAGTGTTCCGGGATTTTGGCCAGAATAAATACCGTACAAGGGACAAATACGGTCAAATACGGTCAAATACCGTACAAGGGACGGAACGGAAGACATCCTGATGCATAATTAACGGATTGCTTTCCATTTAGAATGCATTGGGACAAAACAGGCGCATTTTTTTTTTCGGTTTTGAGACCCTTTACCGGATTTCAATACAGGAAAATAATAACGCTAGTGTAAAAGTACCCTTAGCTGCAGCAGAACAGAGACTCCCCTTGAGCTGTCACCATGATATATATCTAGCAGATCAATGATATCTCTGGACCCATGTGCGGTACAGGGCTGGTTCTAGCTTTGTTAGAAAGAGATTGACATGTACTACATGATGTCTGATTTTCATTTTTTACATTAGTCATGGGATAATCCCTTTTAAGAGGACCTGTCACCACAAAATGCAATGCAATCTGAAATCACCATGTTATAGAGCAGGAGAAGCGGAAAAGATTCAGTAAAACCTGTACTTTTTACATTTATATCTTTAGCACTTTTTTGCTGTACATTTAATATAGACATTGGGGAAAATAGGATGCAGAAGAGCAGTACACCACGCTTTTCTATCCTGCAAAAAAAAAAAAAAAAAGGATTTGTTAACATATACTTTTTTTTTTTTTGCAATGGAACTCTATAGCGACAGATTAGACTGTATGGCATCCATCTGAGGCATCCGTTTAACGTATACATTTTCTGTATGTGTTAAACGTAAGGCAAAAACGTGATGTGAACTTAGCCAAAGAAGTAACAACTGCTATGAGTACAGATCTGACCGGAACAGTGGTTGTAATATTTTTAAGCCCCTTCAACTCTAATGAACCATTAACCCCTTAAGGGCCGGAGGGTTGTTTTTTTCTTGCGTTTTCGTTTTGCGCTCCCTGCCTTCCCAGAGCCATAACTTTTTTATTTATCGGTTCACATGGCCATATGAGGGCTTGTTTTTTGCAGGACAAGTTGTACTTTCCAACGCCATCATTTAATATTGCATATGATGTAGTGGGAAGTGGGGAAAAAATTCTAAATGGGGTAAAAAAAATTAAAAAAAGCTATTCCACCACAGTTTTGCGGGTTTTTAAATCCCGACATTCAATGTGCGATAAAACTGACCAGTTAGTTTTATTCTACAGGTCAGTACGAATCTGGTGATACCCTATATGTCTAGGTTTTCTTGCGTTATGATACTGAAAAAAAATTCAAACTTTTTGATCACCTTCTATTTAATTTTTTTGAGGAAATGAAGCGTCCAAAAATGGCGAATCGGCCGTTGGAACGCTTTTTTCCGTTTTTCTGTTTACCGTATGGGGAATTTTCTTTTCTTTTTTAATAGTATGGGTGTTTTCGCACATTGCGCGACACCCATGATGTGTATTTTTTTTATTATTTTTTTATTTTATTTCTCATTTTGCCAACTTTTATGTTTTTTTAAACTCTGATTACTATTCTTTTATACTCCAATGCAATAGCGTTTGAATATATGAGAAAATCGCAGATTTCCTATGGAGCCTATTACAGGTTAGGCTTCATAGTAAATACTATACAGCAGCCTGGGTTTCATTTATAGACCCAGGCTACTACAGGCATGCTACGGCTCCTCCGATCGCCACAAGGGGGAGCCGGAGCGCAAACTGAAAGTAAAACTTTCTGTTTGTGCGCGCTCAGATGCCGTGGTCAGGATTGACCACGGCATCTGAGGGGTTAATTGTCCGCGATCGGCATTGCTGCTGGTTGCAGACATGAGCCGCGGGTGTCTGCTTCAAGAAGCAGGTGGCCACCCGCGGTTATGGCGCCCGCATCAGGCAGGAGCGGGCACCATGTTTAGGGAGCGGACACAGGATGTACATGTACGTCCTGTGTTTCTAAGAGGTTAAACAGAGCTGAGAGGGGTACTTCTTCTGCAACCCCCAATCAGTGGCGTAACTAGAGTGCCCCTATAAATGTCCCCCACTGCCCCAGTAATGTCCTCCACTGACCCAAGTAATGTCCTTCCACTGCCCCCGGTAATGTCTTCCACTGCCCCCAGTTATGTCCCCCACTGCGCCCGGTTATGTCCCCCACTGACCCGAGTAGTATCCCCCATTGCCCCAAGTAGTGTCCCCCACTGCCCCTGGGTATGTCCCCCACTGCCCCGGTTATGTCCCTTACTGTCCCGAGTAGTATCCCCCACTGCCTCGAGTAGTGTCCCCCACTGCCCCTGGTTATGTCCCCCACTGCCCCCGATTATGTCCCTCACTGCCCCGAGTAGTGTCCCCCACTGACCCCAGGTTGTACCCTCTGCGAACGCGATCGTTACGCCCCTATCCCCAATGCCTCCACACATGCCATTAGGTAATTTTTTGATTCATTTATTTCTCCTTCAGCTATAATAGAACATTGCATATAAGTTCCAGTATGAAGACCCTCTACAGTGAACCTCTCCCTTTGGTGTCTTTTGGATACATTGTGACATTGCATAAGTCATGGTAACAATTCTGTTCGATTCATAAATCACATTTTCATCTTTTCTATAAAGAGTGGAGCCATCAGCTGTAATAAGAAATACACAAATCACATCAAAAGCAATATCTCATCATGCTCACAGCAGGTAGGTGCAGACTATTGTCAGTCGATGATATTAAATACATGCCCCCTTCTTCAGTTTAAGGCCTCTCACATCTGCGTTGTGCTCTATAGCACGCTGTTCGGGCAGAGCACAGCCTGCCGGAGCATTCTGGATCCGGCATAGCCGGATGCTATCACGTTTCCTGCCGACCCCATTGAATATAATGGGATCTGGAGGAGAGCAATTGTTTTGGAGTTCGGACACATAATTAACTATGGTCATGTGTAGTGTTGAGCGAAACAAAGCATTCAAAGCAGAATTCGGCCCAAAGTTTAGGAAAATTTCAGTTCCCAACAAATCCAAATTTCCTCGTGCTTCATGGTAGCGAATCAGTTCTTCCTGTTTCCATGTTACAAAGTGAAAGTAAGAAGACCAGGAATGTGATATTACCCATAATGCAGTGCAGCTAGCCAATCCACAGATAGCCATCTCCTGTCATGTCATAGCCCTATAAAACCCTTATCCTGTGCGGTCTGCGCCACTGTCCTGTGAGCTGAGTATAGGGAGAGACGTGGCAAGAGCTCATGCACTAGGGACAGTGTTGCTGAAAATAATTAATAGAAGAATATTGCAAATTGCGGATCCGCAAAACACGGATACCGGCCGTGTGTGTTACACAATTTGCGGAACTCACATGACCACAACTACAATAGAAAATGCCTATTCTTGTCTGCGATTATGGACAAGAAATCCTTTCTGCAGTGTGGCCCCACTGAAATAACTGGATCCGCACCTTTTCAACGACGATGAGCTTTGTGAGGACAGTCAGCAGTTACAGGCCAGCCCAGACTTGGAGGAGAGGTCTCCTGCAGACTCCTTTAGGCGTGTAACTACCAATGATGACAGTCGGGTGGGGAGCACGTGACAGAGGTATTGGTTACTTCCATTCGCCCTCCTCTAATACTTACCTGCCCCTTAAATACCATCCCGACCAATGCGTCCCCGGACTCCCTACTTCGCCAATTCCTAACCCAATAAAACACGGACACTAGGTTGGATTAAATTGGCCACAGCAGACATCTTATTACCAAAATTATAACCTTTTTATTACCGTAACAATCAACATAACTGAACGGCATATGCAAATTACAAATTCCCCATATGTATAACATATAATACTTAATACAGGGGGAGGTCCTTGAAGCCCAAATAAATGATTTACCCCACCGGGGTGTGCCATCTTGCCTCCAGCCGTTTAGCGCCAGCTCAGAGGCCCCACTGATGACCCCCCCAACTTCCAGCCCCAAACGTGGAGACCTTCCATCATCATCACCTGAGAATATCTCCAACTCCAAGGACCCACCTCCACAGCCGCCATGACAAATTGCTTCCCTACTGTCACCCAGCCCCACGCACCCAAACCAGTGCTTACACGGGATCTCCCCTTCTTCAAACGGTTGACCGGAAAACTTCAAAGGACAGGGTGGGTGGGTAAGAGCTGCTATTTGGCCTATAATGGCTCCCTGTCTTCTCACTGCCTGCACATTTAACCCCCCCAGTTCCCACCTCACTGAATTAAACTGACCAATACCTAAACCGCGGGGTCTCCCTGAACCAACCCCCGCCATGGGCGCTTCCCCTAAAGGCTTCAATTCCCGACCTAACTAAATATAATGGTGCGGTGCCACTATTCCCGCCATCACCCTCGCTAACCTCCTGCTAAAAACCCGCCCCATGGGCATAATCCGTCACGCAAAATTAAGTTTCCCCAGGAGGGACTGAAGCTTGCGCAGCTTAGTCTTCTGCAACTTCCGCGCCCTCGCAAATTCCCCCTTTAAATCTTCCAGCTTATCTATGGGCAACCTACAGTCCAATCATACCGTATCGATCACTATCCCCAAAAACTTAATGCCGTAATCGGCCCCGTCGTCTTTTCTATTGCCAAGGGAACTATGAATGACCCAAACAACGTACTCAACGTGTGCAGCAACAACGAACAAACGCGCAAGTCCAGAGGGCCAATACGCAAGAAATCATCCAAATAGTGAATGATAAATTCACATCCAGACGAATCCACCACCGCCCATTCCAGGAAAACTAAACATCTCGAAATACGCGCATGACAGGGAACAGCTCATCAGCAAACAATCATCCACAAAAATTCCCCATCCCAAAAACACCCCAATAGATGGAAACTATCCGGATATACTGGCAACAACCAACAATACCATCATTGACTGACGACCCATTAGGAAAAGACAGATGATGAATAAGGCGAAACTTATTCAATTCCTTCTTTGGGACCGCCCCCAATGGCGACAAACACAAATCCATTAGTGGTGGTTCCAGAAACAGGCCAGCCATTCTACCCAACTTGACCTCTTTTCTTAATTTTTCTGTAACTACCTCCGGATGCTCCATAGCTGACCTCAAAATCTTTTTAACTAACACCGCACCCGATGGAATAAACGGTATCTGAAAACCAAACGAGAACCCCTCCTGCAACAAATTTGCAGCCTTCTTATCCAGGTATCTACTTAGGAACGGTTCCATCCTTTCCAAACGAACTGGCATCACCCCCTTTGCTATTGCCATCTCCCCCTTTCTGCCTGTTTCCCCTGAAGCAAAGCGTAGCTCCGTGGGACCCACAACATGTGGAGCACTTGCACTTAGCTCTAAATTTGCATCGGGGGGATGCAAATTGAATAGGATGCACAATCCCCTTGCGGACGCTGCCGCAAATCCGCATTGCCCCCCGCCCCCGGATTCCCCCCGAAAGGACTGCCCGGCCTAACTGGCGCCGTCACCTTCAACCACAAAGCAATGTCCTTGTGATTCCTCAAAGCAAACATAGACTTCTCCTTTTGCCTTATCGTCTAACCTCACTGATTCATCCTCCGCCGAACCACCCGCCTGCGTTTGAAGGGATGCCATGTTCTCGCGCAAGCCTAACATGGCCCCACTTTTGCCCCCAGGACCCAGCAGGGCCTCCTGTAAACCCCCCCCCGCCAATGGGGACGCCCCCCCCCCCCACTCCAACTTGCTAACAGACCCGCTAAACCGCCCAATAACTCCCATAAACCCCTACCTAAATCCGACGGAGGGCCCCTAGCTATAGCTAAGTTTTGCTATAGGGTCCCAAGGTTAGTCTACTTTCACACTCGCGTTTTGGCTTTCTATTTGTGAGATCCGTTCAGGGCTCTTACAAGCGGTCAAAAACGGATCAGTTTGCATTCTAATGCATTCTGAATGGAAAAGGATCCGCTCAGTTTGCCTCAGTTCAGTCTCTATTCTGCTTTGGAGACGGACCCCAAAACGCTGCTTGCTTTGATGAAACTGAGCCAAACAGATCCGTCCTGGCACACAGTGTAAGTCAACGGGGACGGATCCGTTTTCACTGACACTATCTGGCACAATAGAAAACTGATCCGTCCTCCATTGACTTTCAATGGTGTTCAAGACAGATCCGTCTTGGCTATGTTAAAGATAATACAAACAGATCCGTTCTGAACGGATGCAGACGGTCGCATTATCTGAATGGATCCGTCTATGACGGATCCGCACAAAACGCGAGTGCGAAAGTGGCCTTACATGTGATGCCCATTGGTCTTTGCTTGCTATTGAATGAAATAAGAAGGAAAGGTGAGACTACAGGAGGGAATAGGGCGACACAACAAATCCATGCAATGAGTTCCATTCTGGGGATTGTAGTTTTGCAGCAGATGGAGAGCTACGGTTTGAAGACCAATGCCCTAGGGCCTATAAGCATAATTGATGCCATAACAATCATGTGATTGCTCTGACCAGTAATAACCAATCACTTCTCAAAATGTCAAAATTATATCTGGGTAAGAAAGAAATTATTCTTCACCATCAAGGAGTTAAACTTTACTGCTGAAAATGTTTTTTTTTTTTTTTTTAAAGAAGCAGGTGGGTGTGGGGGAGGACAGGGGAGGGTCGGAAAACTTCAGGAAAGAAATGCTCAAACTTTTCTACAGAGATCTGTAGAGATCTAGTAATTTTACTTGACACCAGCTGAGGAAAGGATTCATTACAGTATAGAATATGTCATCCCTATTAAAAAATAGTCACTAGCTACATCAAGCCTTGAAGAGAAGCCTCCTGCACAGGATGTCATTAGACATTAGTGTGGCTGCCTTCGTTTTTTGGCACACATTGTCACGGAGGTGGCTGCAAGTCATAACCTCTGCAGACACCAGTCGGGAGAAAGAGGAATTTTCTTTCCTCTGTAGAGTTAAGGCAATTTATTCACCAATGCTGTAGTATAACTGATAGCCCATTTCCTACATTGAGCTAGACCTAGGCTATATGTCCTCTCCACCTTGCCCATTTCATTGAACCTTGCGTGTTTTGCACTCACTGCAGAAATTTACATTCTCGCATATAAAGGACAGGAAAGGCTGGAGTGAAACTGAAAGGGAGGTCTCCTTCCCTCCCATACCAGCCTTTCAATGCTTATATTAGAGAGTCTGAAGAAGTTTTTTTCTTCCTTTTTTTGTCTTCAGGTTCTTATAGCCACTTGAGGGTATACTGCTATAGTCCATATACCTTTGTATGGAATAGGTATACAGGCTTAATGTCAACCTTGGTCATAGATGACCAAGTTGGATGTGTTCTTGTTCATACCATATGGGTCATTAACCGTTACCCTAACCTAACCCCGTTTTCATTACATAGAGAACATCAAAAGGTTATTCTGTTATGAATGGGGGATTCTCCTCACCCAAAAAGAAGAAGGTCAATCCGAATGAGGATGACTGCTGATGGGTTTTGGTGCCATCTCCACAGATCCCATAGTAACCTTGTAGTTTACCTCTATAACAAATATGTCCTTGGTTAGTTTAAGTTAGGTAAAGTTGGTATGGTTGAAAAAAACATATGTCCATACGTTGAATAAGGTCTGGTTCTTTTGTCACATGGTTCAAACTGTCACGGCACTGCAAACTCCATTGATGATATTCCACCATCCATTTGTTTGAAAGATAACCCTAACACTATAGGAATTGCATGGAGGCTTGTCCATTAAAATGAATGGTGGATCATCATCAATGATGGGGTTTGTATTTTTCAAACCATTTAAAGGATAACTGTCACATTTAGACCCTAATTTCAGTTTTCATATATGTAGTTACTAATATGATAATATACCTGAATCAATAACTATTAGACTTACTTACCCCTTATTTAATAAGATTCAGCCCTTAGCAACCAGTCTGCATAAAACTGAAATTTCACTATTCTGTTAAAATGGCTGCCCTCAGCCCTGAGGCTAATCCATAGGACACCTGCAGTGAAGTTAGTGAAGACCAGCTCTGTATAGGGGGATTTGCAGTAAAGTTCCCAGGTCTGGCTGAAGCCTATAGTCCTCCTACAAGCTCTCCTCTTATCAGATAAGGCTGTCATTTATACACTGGGCTCTACATCGTCCTTCACTGCTAAGGGAGTGTCTGCCAAGCACAGGCATGTGGAGAAGTTCACACACACAGCCCAGCACTGTTATCTCCTGTCAGGAAGAACCTGGCTTTTTATACATTCCCTTACAAGGATGACTCACTATCAGTTCCCAGTGCACGCAGCGTGCTCCGTCCTCTATCTGGTATCTATCTGGTAGACGGAAGGAACATAGCAACCTGATTTTATCTCAGGTAACAATAGCCAATACTGGGGACTTCTAGGTGGCTTTTAGGGGTTATTTATTTAAGAATCAGAAATTAAAACAGGGCCAACAAGGTGATATTAATCACCAGAATCCAATAGTAAAAAAAAAAAAAATTTGACAGTTATACTTTAACTATTTGTTATTGTCTCATGTAGCATGCCAAGTCAAACTGGGGGTTCTACTGTTATATACATACACTGTTATATTATAGAGGAAGTTCATAGATTGCTATGGAAATCATAAAGATGGCACCACAGCCAGGGTTGTCCTTCTTTTTCGGTGGTGATAACGTGCCATCATCACTAAATAGAAAGTGGAGAGGTTCTCTAACATAAAGGGCGACCTCCAATCCAAAGGCTATAGAAGCTTCATGCAAGGCTATCTTGCCACCAGTAGATGCTGTGACCAGTGCGGTTTGCGATGCTCTAACAGTTTAACCTATGTTAATGTCCTTTACCCACTAGACTAGAGTCACAGATGACCAAATTACATGAGATATTGTTCTTGTATTACATGGGTTAAATGGGTGCAATACATGCAAACCCCATAGTTGATAGTCCACCATCCATTTGGTTCAAAGATAACCATGCATGCAGCTTTTATAGGCCTCTAAGGGGTATCTTATGGCTTCTCGATTCTTCCTCAAAAAAAAGTTTGGACCAGGTTTACCAATACACTGTTTGGCCTTAATTATTCACTATCATTCTTCTCAAGAGTTCCAGGTTTGATTAAATCATGGACGTGATTACTCTTGCAGCTTCAAAGGCCTACACAGGTGCAAAAATGTTTATTTGGGAGCCAATTCCTGACTTTGCTATGGGGCGATCAGTGATGCCCCTAGGTGGAGTTATCCCCATTTGTAATCTTCCAAGGCAGTTTAACAGGTAGTGAAAAATGTAGGGCCCAGAATAATAGTGCAGCTCCCTAAATGCCAGTCTACCCGCCTACGAAGAAATACTTGGTAGCAGTGAGTTAGACAAGACGTTGTGTGTTATTTGTTTGCCATTTTATCACGGTCAGATTCCATCTCAGCTGAATCGTAATCTCTCACCCTGCCAGACGCACTCTGCAGGGTGATATCCACATCTCGCTATGTCATCAGCTCAGCTACGGGTTTGTCTGCATCTATTTCCAGTGTCTTTTGAGGACAAGTTGGAATATTTATTCTTTAACCCTTTGGTGGTATATGTTCTGCTCTTGACTAGACTGTTATCATCTAGTTTGTCACTATCAAACAATGCCTTGATGAAGTCAAAAACAACGGTCCGGATACACTATTGACTCTGCACCTTAATTTTGTGTACAATTTTGATGCAGTTTGAGCCGCTCCTATCTAGAGAATCGGGCGCCTGAAATAAAGGAGAGCACACCACACATGCACGGCGTAAGCGTGGCCACCTGTCCATTCACCGCTACCTGGACAGAGTTCCCATAGCGGTGAATGGAGGGTGGCTGTGCATGTATGGGGTTATGAACATGACCGTTTTTTGATGGCCAGTGAATAATGGAGGTCAAATAATAGAGCATGTTCTACTTTGTCCCTTTTCACGAACCAACAGCCCTCATACAAGCGGGCCATTTTTAACATCCATTTATCAGAAAGCCATCAGTGAAAAAAAACGTCCGTTTTCAACAGACCGTCTTACAGACCTTTTTCAGTCATTTGACTATAACCTTACAAAAACATGCACCACGTTATTAAGGATCAGTAAAATACAAATAAGTACTTAGAAGTGTGCAAAAGGTACATATCCATTAAAGTGCTAGCTTCAATCTGGGAAAAAGATAGCAGGGTACTCAGAAAAAGGACTGAACAAGAGTCTCTATTTCATAAAGTAAGAATGACCCTGCTAACAATAGTCACAGGTCAAAGAAGGCAGTGCAACAAAAGGAGTAAACATTTGCATAAACACTTCAGCAATAATGTGCAGCCGTCTCACCCATCACAGTGTCCCTCACTCACCCTACGCGTTTCGCCAAAGGCTTCGTCAGGGGAATGACTTCCCTGGCGAAGCCTTGCAAGCGTGAGTGAGGGACACTGTGATGGGTGAGACGGCTGCACTTATTGCTGAAGTGTTTATGCAAATGTTTACTCCTTTGTTGCACTGCCTTCTTGACCTGTGACTATTGTTAGCAGGGTCATTCTTACTTATGAAATAGAGACTCTTGTTCAGTCCTTTTCTGAGTACCCTGCTATCTTTTCCCAGATTGAAGCTAGCACTTTAATGGATATGTACCTTTTGCACACTTCTAAGTACTTATTTGTATTTTACTGATCCTTAATAACGTGGTGCATGTTTTTGATCTCCCCCCTCTCAGTGTCCCCTCATTTTTCTTTTTCTCCCCCCAGTATTTTGTCTCGATTTTATGTTCATCTATCTCAATAAAGTTTTGTAGTCTTTTCACATTTTTCTTGTTGGTCTTTATTTTTAGACACACATTTTTTGTAGGTTTTTTCTTGATGATGTTGGTGTGTCGTTCCTAGGTCAGTTCATTTCTAGGTGTATAACTTTACAAATTAAAAGGTTTCGATCATGCCATTCCTTCCCCTCTTTCCTCAAGGCTAGACAAAGCAAGTTCTTAAAGGGCTATTCCAGGGTTTTGTTATTGATGGCCTATCCTTAGGATACAGTTTCAGTGATGTGCCGCTTGGAGACACATCACCACTGAGACCAGTCATTGACTGCAGCAGTGCACGTGACCCCATCTGGCTAGAAGTTTACAGAATGAAGATTGGAAGACCACTGAAGGGAGCCAGGGACCCGGAACAGAGCAGGTCAGTATGGTTTTTTTCAACAGGTACAGCAGGCTGGGGTTGACAGCTAAAAAAGTTCACAAAGTTGGACAATCTCATTCATCACATCAGTGACATAAGTCAAGAAAGTCCGTGAGCAGACATAAACTGCTCTCGGTAAACCCATGTTGTTTTGGGTCCAACAAGTTTTTGTCTTTTAGGTGGTCAATTATCTTCTTCTCTACTACCCATATTATGGATGCAGTAGAGAGTAAAAGCACGGGTCCAGCTTCACAAGTTTCAAAGACTTTATTTAATCATGATTCATGATTAAGGATCCATATTTGGAGTGATCCGAAACGCGTCGATGATGCAAAGCTGCTACTGATGGTTTTTTTAAACGTGCACAGGATTATATAAAGTCTTTGAAACTTGTGAAGCTGGACCCGTGCTTTTGCGCTCTACTGATTCCAAGTGAACACCTTGGCTCCAGGCGAGGTCCGAGCTCCTACACTCCCTAGGTGAGCGCACCATTCCTCTTGTGTGTTTTCCATATTATGGATGGGTACACACCAATGGCCATTCTCCAATTGTTAGGAACATCTGTGGTTAGAAGGCACCAATTACACAGATCAGTGATTGGTAAAGCAAGTACAGAAGGGAATACTTTCAGAAACGTAGGATGGACGCCATCTACAACCATTGCCCTATATAACTTCAAACATGCAAGTTCACCTAAAACATCAGCCTCCAAAAAACTGGAGCAGGTCACTTATAACTAGAGGTAATGACTTGCCCAAACACGATTATGAAGGTCCTGACGCACATTTCGTAATCTGAGTACACCTACAGAAATCTTGACCTACTATGTGGTGAACCAAAAATACCTAAAGGCTATGAACACCTTCAGGGCAATTTTTTATGATTGTATGTAACTCATTTTTTTTCAATTGGTCTTCATTAAAAATGTTTAGCCATTTTTGGGGATACAAGGGTTAAAACGAAGTCTGTTTGCAGTCAGCTGACTGCTCATGTGAAGCCTTATCTCTGATCTCCTGACCTCATAAAGACTAATTTAAAGGGGTTATTCAAGACCTATAATGCCCCACCACCCAAGTGCCCAGGCCCCTCACACAGATTGTACTGTACCGGCACCCGCGCCACTTCTGATGCCGGCACGGCCCGCCGTACTGATGAAAACATCTGACATCGAGGGCGCAGCCAATAGCAGGCCGCAACGAAAGTGAGTCTCCCTAGCGTCACCCGCGATACTAGGGAGGCTCGTTACACATTTTAGGGTAACACACACATGAAGTTGCTTTGGCATTATTGCTTGTTCAAAAAACACCATAGAAACTATGCGAACCGCGCTTCCTTTCTTGCGTTTTCTTCCCTATAGAGAAGATGTGAAAATGCCCATAGGCCTTCAGCTAGCATCTAGAGCTGTCTTTTATACTCCAAGAAATACACCAAAAACTACATGCAAAACATCCAAAAACTGCAAAAAACGCCACTAAAAAGGCAAAAGTGCACAAAAATGCAACTAAAAGCCTACATGTGAACCCACCTTAAGACTGACTGTTATGACTAATTCTTCCTCCAAATCCTAAAATACTGGTTGACGTCTCGGGGCTTATAACTAAATAATTTGTTCCGTTAAAAGAAAACGCTGCGCTGAGGATCTAAAATTGAATCTGTGTTTACTACTCGCACAGCAGCGCAAAATTGAGACCCAAAACATGTTAATATTTTTCGGCAGGCAATGAGGCGAATGATTCATCTGGTCTAGACACTGAAATCACTGCGCAGTGAGAGCAAATAAAACCGGCCGTGTCTCGGCAGCAGATTAGAGGATGTCATTTACTTAAAATTTGCAGCGAGACGCCGCACGAACAGCAGAGAAAAATGGCCCCGCGACTTATCGCAGGATTCCAGCGGGAGAGACAAGGGATGTCGTCTGCCTCTCACGCTTCTGACAATTGAGTTTTCTGCCAATCAATAACCAGAAGCTTTTCATTCCTTGACTCACTTTATCAAACTTTTCGCCTCATTTATTGTCCCTGTGGCAGGCGGCGGTGGTGGCAGCGATGTGGGGAGGGGGATCGTTATTAAAACGGCTGCTGCCATAGATGAAAGCTGATTACATGAAGAAGAAAAAAAGAGAACGTTTCAGTGACACCGTGAGAAGTTCATCTACTTAGTAGAAATATCAGAGGCATGTGGCAGATTGTGTCTATGTCAGTGTGAGAAGATGGATGATAGATAGAGAGATGATTGATAGATAGATAGATAGATAGATAGATAGATAGACAGGTAGATAGATACATAGAGAGACAGAAAGAAAGATAGATTATAATATAATAGATAGATAGATAGATAGATAGATAAACAGGCAGATAGATAGATACATAGAGAGACAGAAAGAAAGATAGATTATAATATAATAGATAGATAGATAGATAGATAGATAGATAGATAGATAGATAGATAGATAGATCATACTTGCCCTAATTGTGTATGGTCCCAAGATTTGCGTCATTAGATGAGGTCCAAGTGCCCAAACACACACTGAGGGGGCAGGTCTCCTCTAAAAGGGGTGGGGCCTACAGTGAAAGGGGGCTCAGCACATCAGTAAAGGGAACGGGGTATATCACAAAATGGGTGTGTCATATCTGAAGGTTCTTTCATGATGAGCTTCAAGTGTTGGCAAGTAGGAGATAGACGGATGAATAGATCAATAGAATCTGATCTTATTCTGTGTGTGTGTATGTATATATATATGAATAATTTATGCTTAAGCAAAGCACAGTACCACTGCTGTTATTCTCTATATATGGACACTGCACAGTACCACATCTGTTATTCTCTATATATGGACACTGCACAGTACCACGTCCCTTATTCTTTATATATGGACACTGCACAATACCACTGCTGTTATTCTGTATACATGAACACTGCACAGTACCACTGCTGTTATTCTCTATATATGGACACTGCACAGTACCACTGCTGTTATTCTCTATATATGGACACTGCACAGTACCACATCTGTTATTCTCTATATATGGACACTGCACAGTACCACGTCCCTTATTCTTTATATATGGACACTGCACAATACCACTGCTGTTATTCTCTATATATGGACACTGCACAGTACCACTGCTGTAATTCTCTATATATGGACACTGCACAGTACCACTGCTGTTATTCTCTATACATGAACACTGCACAGTACCACATCTGTTATTCTCTATATATGGACACTGCACAGTACCACGTCCCTTATTCTTTATATATGGACACTGCACAGTACCACTGCTGTTATTCTCTATATATGGACACTGCACAGTACCACTGCTGTTATTCTTTACATATGGACACTGCACAGTACCACTGCTGTTATTCTCTATATATGGACACTGCACAGTACCACATCTGTTATTCTCTATATATGGACACTGCACAGTACCACGTCCCTTATTCTTTATATATGGACACTGCACAGTACCACTGCTGTTATTCTCTATATATGGACACTGCACAGTACCACGTCTGTTATTCTTTATATATGGACACTGCACAGTACCACTGCTGTTATTCTCTATATATGGACACTGCACAGTACCACTGCTGTTATTCTCTATATATGGACACTGCACAGTACCACTGCTGTTATTCTCTATATATGGACACTGCACAGTACCACATCTGTTATTCTCTATATATGGACACTGCACAGTACCACGTCTGTTATTCTCTATATATGGACACTGCACAGTACCACTGCTGTTATTCTCTATATATGGACACTGCACAGTACCACTGCTGTTATTCTCTATATATGGACACTGCACAGTACCACTGCTGTTATTCTCTATATATGGACACTGCACAGTACCACTGCTGTTATTCTCTATATATGGACACTGCACAGTACCACGTCTGTTATTCTTAATATATAGACACTGCACAGTACCATGTCTGTTATTCTCTATATATGGACACTGCACAGTACCACTGCTGTTATTCTCTATATATGGACACTGCACAGTACCACATCTGTTATTCTCTATATATAGACACTGCACAGTACCATGTCTGTTATTCTCTATATATGGACACTGCACAATACAACTGCTGTTATTCTCTATATATGGACACTGCACAGTACCACGTCTGTTATTCTTTATATATGGACACTACACAGTATCACTGCTGTTATTCTTTATATATGGACACTGCACAGTACCACTGCTGTTATTCTTTATATATGGACACTGCACAGTACCACTGCTGTTATTCTTTATATATGGACACTGCACAGTACCACGTCTGTTATTCTCTATATATGGACACTGCACAATACAACTGCTGTTATTCTCTATATATGGACACTGCACAGTACCACGTCTGTTATTCTTTATATATGGACACTACACAGTATCACTGCTGTTATTCTTTATATATGGACACTGCACAGTACCACTGCTGTTATTCTTTATATATGGACACTGCACAGTACCACTGCTGTTATTCTTTATATATGGACACTGCACAGTACAACTGCTGTTATTCTCTATATATGGACACTGCACAGTACCACTGCTGTTATTCTTTATATATGGACACTGCACAGTACCACTGCTGTTATTCTTTATATATGGACACTGCACAGTACCATTGCTGTTATTCTCTATATATGGACACTGAACAGTACCACTGCTGTTATTCTTTACATATGGACACTGCACAGTACCACGTCTGTTATTCTCTATATATGGACACTTCACAGTACCACATCTGTTATTCTCTATATATGGACACTGCACAGTACCATGTCTGTTATTCTCTATATATGGACACTGCACAGTACCACTGCTGTTATTCTTTATATATGGACACTGCACAGTACCACGTCTGTTATTCTTTATATATGGACACTGCACAGTATCACTGCTGTTATTCTTTATATATGGACACTGCACAGTACCACGTCTGTTATTCTTTATATATGGACACTGCACAGTACCACTGCTGTTATTCTTTATATATGGACACTGCACAGTACCACTGCTGTTATATTTATATATGGACACTGCACAGTACCACTGCTGTTATTCTCTATATATGGACACTGCACAGTACCACTGCTGTTATTCTTTTTATATGGACACTGCACAGTACCACTGCTGTTATTCTTTATATATGGACACTGCACAGTACCACTGCTGTTATTCTCTTGTCGGGTTTATAATAATTCAATTAAGAATTATTAATTATGGTCATAAAAATATTTTTTCATAACTACCTGAAATTATGACCTGGTGAATTGTAGATAACCCAATCGATACAATTCACATCTGAGGCCGACTATTTCCTCAGATAATAAGTTCTTTTCATGTGAGATGACATTAATGCTAAAGATGTAACTTTTGACATTAAATAATAATACACAGGTATTATAAAAACATGCAAAGTTTATTAGTTACACGATTATATATGCCAAGGAATATATATGGCAATGATATATGAAGCATTACAAGCTTAAAATAAGTAAATAAACAATGATATCTGCCAATTAATATATATGGCATTGATATCAGACATCATAAGCTTCACAAGACATGTGGGTAGGAGCAGCTTGTCACATTATAACAAAGCTATTTGGTTAGGATATCAAAACAAGAAGTTACATTATATACATTACTCCTGTTCAGAGGCGTGTCTAATCCTAGACATCTATATGGAATGACAAATACATTCCCCACCCCTCTCTAACCAAACTAAAATACACCTCACATGTAGTAATGGGCAAATCCATTCAAGTATATAACTCAGAAGATAGTAGTCAAATCCTAGACTACTTTTACATGTATACTTCTGTCCTATTCTGGACTACTTTCATATCTGTAAAACCTGGTAAGACTATTAAGACAACAGACATTGGAAGAACTTGGAACAAATCTTCCAGTGGGAATTTGTCATCTAGCTTGGCGAAGAATGCTACTATCAATATATCTATATCTATGCATATATGTATGCAATCATTTAATACTCTGATAAATTATGAAACTTGATTCTTCTGCAGGTAGAATGAAGGCTCACAATTATTCTATATCTAAGACTACATCTCATATAAAGAGATGATAAATAAATTAATATGTTCGCCAACATAGATGCTATGATTTTACCCACATTATCTAAATAGTCTTAATAAAATGAAATATCATTCTTCATGTCTCTTACCAAGTCCTAGCAGGAATCACACTTCTGCTCCTAGGAAAGCTGGATGGTCCATCACCATGGCTTTCATATTGGTAGACCCCTCAATCTTGGGTGTTCTGGCTGGAATGTTGGAATGTTTTTTGCTTGTTTGCTTGTTCTTTGCTTCTCCCTTCTTGCCTCTCTATCTAGGGTAATTATCTCCCTTGTAATCTAACATTACCACCTCCTGGATTAGTATTCTCCAATCAATTGAGGGGGTGTAAACATATGTAATAAGATCCTACGAGATCATGTTTACCCATAATGCAACTATGGAGGATGGTGTAACAATATCGATATCTGTCTCCGGATGGCACTGTTGTGCAAGCTATTAACACCATACCATAAAGACTTAACTAGGGTACTTTTGCATTATATACATTTGACCCTTGTCGTCGTAAATTAGAGACAAGGATTAATGTAGACATTTTGTATCAACTAAAGATAGACAACTTGGAGTCTCTCTGACACTATTGATCTATGGGCCATTATGGTATGAATGGGCCTTGTTCTCTTCAGACGGACATGTCTGGAGAATTCAGTGTACCCCCTTACAGATAAGACCACATTTGTGGCAATAACTCTTAAGACACAATACTCTCTGTATTTTTACACAAACTGAGCTTGGCATGATCTCATCTTGGCCTGTTTCTACCACACAGCAAAACTTTGGTTCATGTATGTTTCTAAAAGACAATGAGCATGCATTTTGAATATAATATGATCAGGTATCAATATATATGTCTATGAAAATGCCCGACACTCTATATATGGACACTGCACAGTACCACTGCTGTTATTCTTTATATATGGACACTGCACAGTACCACTGCTTTTATTCTCTATATATGGACACTGCACAGTACCACTGCTGTTATTCTCTATATATGGACACTTTACAGTACCACTGCTCTTATTCTCTATATATGGACACTGCACAGTACCACTGCTGTTATTCTCTATATATGGACACTGCACAGTACCACGTCTGTTATTCTTTATATATGGACACTGCACAGTACCACTGCTGTTATTCTTTATATATGGACACTGCACAGTACCACGTCCCTTATTCTCTATATATGGACACTGCACAGTACCACTGCTGTTATTCTTTATATATGGACACTGCACAGTACCACTGTCCCTTATTCTCTATATATGGACACTGCACAGTACCACTGCTGTTATTCTTTATATATGGACATTGCACAGTACCATGTCTGTTATTCTTTATATATGGACACTGCACAGTACCACGTCTGTTATTCTTTATATATGGACACTGCACAGTACCATGTCTGTTATTCTCTATATATGGACACTGCACAGTACCACTGCTGTAATTCACTATATATGGACACTGCACAGTACCACTGCTTTTATTCTCTATATATGGACACTGCACAGTACCACTGCTGTTATTCTCTATATATGGACACTGCACAGTACCACTGCTGTTATTCTCTATATATGGACACTTCACAGTACCACTGCTGTTATTCTTTATATATGGACACTGCACAGTACCACTGCTGTTATTCTCTATATATGGACACTGCACAGTACCACTGCTGTTATTCTCTATATATGGACACTGCACAGTACCACTGCTGTTATTCTCTATATATGGACACTGCACAGTACCACTGCTGTTATTCTCTATATATGGACACTGCACAGTACCACTGCTGTTATTCTCTATATATGGACACTGCACAGTACCACTGCTGTTATTCTCTATATATGGACACTGCACAGTACCACTGCTGTTATTCTCTATATATGGACACTGCACAGTACCACTGCTGTTATTCTCCATATATGGACACTGCACAGTACCACTGCTGTTATTCTCTATATATGGACACTGCACAGTACCACGTCTGTTATTCTTTATATATGGACACTGCACAGTACCACCACTGCTGTTATTCTCTATATATGGACACTGCACAGTACCACTGCTGTTATTCTCTATACATGGACACTGCACAGTACCACTGCTGTTATTCTCTATATATGGACACTTCACAGTACCAGGTCTGTTATTCTTTATATATGGACACTGCACAGTACCACGTCTGTTATTCTTTATATATGGACACTGCACAGTACCATGTCTGTTATTCTCTATATATGGACACTTCACAGTACCACTGCTGTAATTCACTATATATGGACACTGCACAGTACCACTGCTTTTATTCTCTATATATGGACACTGCACAGTACCACTGCTGTTATTCTCTATATATGGACACTGCACAGTACCACTGCTGTTATTCTCTATATATGGACACTTCACAGTACCACTGTTGTTATTCTTTATATATGGACACTGCACAGTACCACTGCTGTTATTCTCTATATATGGACACTGCACAGTACCACTGCTGTTATTCTCTATATATGGACACTGCACAGTACCACGTCTGTTATTCTTTATATATGGACACTGCACAGTACCACTGCTGTTATTATCGATATATGGACACTGCACAGTACCACTGCTGTTATTCTGTATACATGAACACTGCACAGTACCACTGCTGTTATTCTCTATATATGGACACTTCACATTACCACTGCTGTTATTCTCTATATATGGACACTGCACAGTACCACTGCTGTTATTCTCTATATATGGACACTGCACAGTACCACTGCTGTTATTCTCTATATATGGACACTGCACAGTACCACTGCTGTTATTCTCTATATATAGACACTGCACAGTACCACGTCTGTTATTCTTTATATATGGACACTGCACAGTACCACTGCTGTTATTCTCTATATATGGCCACTGCACAGTACCACTGCTGTTATTCTGTATACATGAACACTGCACAGTACCACTGCTGTTATTCTCTATATATGGACACTTCACAGTACCACTGCTGTTATTCTCTATATATGGACACTGCACAGTACCACTGCTGTTATTCTCTATATATGGACACTGCACAGTACCACTGCTGTTATTCTCCATATATGGACACTGCACAGTACCACTGCTGTTATTCTCTATATATGGACACTGCACAGTACCACGTCTGTTATTCTTTATATATGGACACTGCACAGTACCACTGCTGTTATTCTCTATATATGGACACTGCACAGTACCACTGCTGTTATTCTCTATACATGGACACTGCACAGTACCACTGCTGTTATTCTCTATATATGGACACTTCACAGTACCAGGTCTGTTATTCTTTATATATGGACACTGCACAGTACCACGTCTGTTATTCTTTATATATGGACACTGCACAGTACCAGGTCTGTTATTCTCTATATATGGACACTTCACAGTACCACTGCTGTAATTCACTATATATGGACACTGCACAGTACCACTGCTGTTATTCTCTATATATGGACACTGCACAGTACCACTGCTGTTATTCTCTATATATGGACACTGCACAGTACCACTGCTGTTATTCTCTATATATGGACACGTCACAGTACCACTGCTGTTATTCTTTATATATGGACACTGCACAGGACCACTGCTGTTATTCTCTATATATGGACACTGCACAGTACCACTGCTGTTATTCTCTATATATGGACACTGCACAGTACCACGTCTGTTATTCTTTATATATGGACACTGCACAGTACCACTGCTGTTATTCTCTATACATGAACACTGCACAGTACCACTGCTGTTCTTCTCTATATATGGACACTTCACAGTACCACTGCTGTTATTCTCTATATATGGACACTGCACAGTACCACTGCTGTTATTCTCTATATATGGACACTGCACAGTACCACTGCTGTTATTCTCCATATATGGACACTGCACAGTACCACTGCTGTTATTCTCTATATATGGACACTGCACAGTACCACGTCTGTTATTCTTTATATATGGACACTGCACAGTACCACTGCTGTTATTCTCTATATATGGACACTGCACAGTACCACTGCTGTTATTCTCTATACATGGACACTGCACAGAACCACTGCTGTTATTCTCTATATATGGACACTGCACAGTACCATGTCTGTTATTCTTTATATATGGACACTGCACAGTACCACGTCTGTTATTCTTTATATATGGACACTGCACAGTACCATGTCTGTTATTCTCTATATATGGACACTGCACAGTATCACTGCTGTTATTCTTTATATATGGACACTGCACAGTACCACTGCTGTTATTCTTTATATATGGACACTGCACAGTACCACGTCTGTTATTCTCTATATATGGACACTGCACAGTACCGCTGCTGTTATTCTCTATCTATGGACACTGCACAGTACCACTGCAGTAATTCACTATATATGGACACTGCACAGTACCACTGCTTTTATTCTCTATATATGGACACTGCACAGTACCACTGCTGTTATTCTCTATATATGGACACTGCACAGTACCACGTCTGTTATTCTCTATATATGGACACTTCACAGTACCACTGCTGTTATTCTTTATATATGGACACTGCACAGTACCACTGCTGTTATTCTCTATATATTGACACTGCACAGTACCACTGCTGTTATTCTCTATATATGGACACTGCACAGTACCACATCAGTTATTCATTATATATGGACACTGCACAGTACCACTGCTGTTATTCTCTATATATGGACACTGCACAGTACCACTGCTGTTATTCTCTATACATGGACACTGCACAGTACCACTGCTGTTATTCTCTATATATGAACACTTCACAGTACCCTGTCTGTTATTCTTTATATATGGACACTGCACAGTACCACGTCTGTTATTCTTTATATATGGACACTGCACAGTACCATGTCTGTTATTCTCTATATATGGACAATGCACAGTATCACTGCTGTTATTCTTTATATATGGACACTGCACAGTACCACTGCTGTTATTCTTTATATATGGACACTGCACAGTACCACGTCTGTTATTCTCTATATATGGACACTGCACAGTACCGCTGCTGTTATTCTCTATCTATGGACACTTCACAGTACCACTGCTGTAATTCACTATATATGGACACTGCACAGTACCACTGCTTTTATTCTCTATATATGGACACTGCACAGTACCACGTCTGATATTCTCTATATATGGACACTTCACAGTACCACTGCTGTTATTCTTTATATATGGACACTGCACAGTACCACTGCTGTTATTCTCTATATATGGACACTTCACAGTACCACTGCTGTTATTCTCTATATATGGACACTGCACAGTACCACGTCTGTTATTCTCTATATATGGACACTTCACAGTACCACTGCTGTTATTCTTTATATATGGACACTGCACAGTACCACTGCTGTTATTCTCTATATATGGACACTGCACAGTACCACGTCTGTTATTCTTTATATATGGACACTGCACAGTACCATGTCTGTTATTCTCTATATATGGACACTTCACACTACCTTGTCTGTTATTCTCTATCTATGGACACTTCACAGTACCACTGCTGTTATTCTCTATATATGGACACTGCACAGTACCGCTGCTGTTATTCTTTATATATGGACACTGCACAGTACCACTGCTGTTATTCTCTATATATGGACACTGCACAGTACCATGTCTGTTATTCTCTATATATGGACACTGCACAGTATCACTGCTGTTATTCTTTATATATGGACACTGCACAGTACCACTGCTGTTATTCTCTATATATGGACACTGCACAGTACCACGTCTGTTATTCTCTATATATGGACACTGCACAGTACCGCTGCTGTTATTCTCTATCTATGGACACTTCACAGTACCACTGCTGTAATTCACTATATATGGACACTGCACAGTACCACTGCTTTTATTCTCTATATATGGACACTGCACAGTACCACGTCTGTTATTCTCTATATATGGACACTTCACAGTACCACTGCTGTTATTCTTTATATATGGACACTGCACAGTACCACTGCTGTTATTCTCTATATATGGACACTTCACAGTACCACTGCTGTTATTCTCTATATATGGACACTGCACAGTACCACGTCTGTTATTCTCTATATATGGACACTTCACAGTACCACTGCTGTTATTCTTTATATATGGACACTGCACAGTACCACTGCTGTTATTCTCTATATATGGACACTGCACAGTACCACGTCTGTTATTCTTTATATATGGACACTGCACAGTACCATGTCTGTTATTCTCTATATATGGACACTTCACAGTACCATGTCTGTTATTCTCTATCTATGGACACTTCACAGTACCACTGCTGTTATTCTCTATATATGGACACTGCACAGTACCGCTGCTGTTATTCTTTATATATGGACACTGCACAGTACCACTGCTGTTATTCTCTATATATGAACACTGCACAGTACCACTGCTGTTATTCTCTATATATGGACACTTCACAGTACCACTGCTGTTATTCTCTATATATGGACACTGCACAGTACCACTGCTGTTATTCTCTATATATGGACACTGCACAGTACCACATCTGTTATTCTCTATATATGGACACTGCACAGTACCACGTCTGTTATTCTTTATATATGGACACTCACTGCACAGTACCACTGCTGTTATTCTTTATATATGGACACTGCACAGTACCACTTCCCTTATTCTCTATATATGGACACTGCACAGTACCACGTCTGTTATTCTTTATATATGGACACTGCACAGTACCACGTCCCTTATTCTCTATATATGGACACTGCACAGTACCACGTCTGTTATTCTTTATATATGGACACTGCACAGAAGTACCACTGCTATTATTCTCTATATATGGACACTGCACAGTACCACTGCTGTTATTCTCTATATATGGACACTGCACAGTACCACGTCCCTTATTCTCTATATATGGATACTGCACAGTACCACTGCTGTTATTTTCTATAGATGGATACTGCACAGTACCACTGCTGTTATTCTCTATATATGGACACTGCACAGTACCACGTGTGTTTTTCTCTGTATATGGACAGTGCACAGTACCACGTGTGTTATTCTCTATGTATGGACACTGCATGGTACCATGTTTGTTATTTGTTATATATGGACACTGCACAGTACCACTGCTGTTATTCTCTATATATGGACACTCACTGCACAGTACCACATCTGTTATTCTCTATATATGGACACTGCACAGTACCACGTCCCTTATTCTGTATATATGGACACTGCACAGTACCACGTCCCTTATTCTCTAAATATGGACACTGCACAGTACCACGTCTGTTATTCTTTATATATGGACACTGCACAGTACCACGTCCCTTATTCTCTATATATGGACACTGCACAGTACCACTGCTGTTATTCTCTATATATGGACACTGCACAGTACCACATCTGTTATTCTCTATATATGGACACTGCGCAGTACCATGTCTGTTATTTTTTATATATGGACACTGCACAGTACCACGTCTGTTATTCTTTATATATGGACACTGCACAGTACCACGTCTGTTATTCTCTATATATGGACACTGCACAGTACCACGTCTGTTATTCTTTATATATGGACACTGCACAGTACCACGTCTGTTATTCTCTATATATGGACACTGCACAGTACCACGTCTGTTTTTCTTTATATATGGACACTGCACAGTACCACCTGATATTTTGTATATCTGAACAGTGTCCTGTACCACTTACGAATATTGCAGAGTACCACTTCTGTTATTTTGCTTACTGTATATGGACATTGCACAGTACTGCTTCCTTTATTCTATGACTGCATATGGATACTGCGTGGTACTACTTCTGTTACTTTGTATATATGGGCATCGCACACCACCGCGATTCCTGATGCTCCCACCGGTTTTCGGTGACACATCTGATAAATAATGATTTCCTGCACCAGACATAGTAAGAAAATGTCCAAGATTCTGCATATGTTTGATCAGTAGGTGACCGTGCCCGCACTCCTTCTAATAAGTAGCTATGGCCCTTTCAGCCCAGTCCAAAAATCCCACATTTTACCTACTCCCTACACAGTGTCAGTCTTCACTGCAGTTCTGATATTGTGTTCAAGAACTAGGAAGAACAAATCTAAGACATGACAGGTGCATCTGGGACCTCCCTCTATTGTGACTCCATGCAGAGTTTCCTGATTATTGGAATCAGTAGTATGTACAGTAGATGTTGAATAAACTGAGTTTTACTGTAGCATGTATCTCTAAAAGGGGAGTGCACCCGTATGGTAAGAATTGGGGATGTGTCTGCCGCAGACAAGGATGAATGGCAGCCAGACGGATCCCGTCCTTCTCAGCTCTGGATTATGTTTCCTATCGAGAGCAAATCGCTAAACCATCCGCAGAGTCTGAAGGTTAAAAGACCTAAATCTGAGAGGATTGGCTGCAACTGCAAAGGTTTAGAAGGGGTTCCAAACAACACATCCCCTTGTCCTCTGTGCAGTAGGAGATCCCATCATCTGCTGTCCCCAAACTATATGTAAAAAAAAAAAAAAAAAAGATTAATAAAATGTAAAATGTAGATGAAAAAAATTTAATTAAAATAAATGTAAACAGTCATATTACATTGTTCTTCCTTTTCCTTCAGGTTCATGAATAGAATGCTAGAACTGCAGTGAAAACTGACAGTAAAAGCACATAAGGCTACTTTCACATTAGCGTCAGCCTTCTCTGGATCCGTGCTGCCCCTAGGGCACGCGTGCTGACGGAAGTCCGCTCCGGCCCCATTCACTATAATGGGGGCAGGCCTGAGGTCCGGCCGCAGCATGTCAAACATGCCAAAAATAAAAGGATTAAGGGGAGGGGGCTGTAAAGCTACTGTTGGCCACCAATGAAGATAATACTATGGGGGGGCCTCTGTGCCACCAATGAATATAATTAACCCCGCCTCCTACATTTGTATTTAGAGGTTATTTATTTTCATTGGTGGCGCAGTGGCCAACAGGCCCCCCTCCTCAGTATATTCATTGGTGGCAGCTTCCGATTGGAGCCCCAGCAGTGTAATCGCAGGGCTCCAATTGGTTACCATGGCAGCCAGGACGCTACTGAAGCCTTGGCTGCCACGGTCAGCTCCCTGCCGCTCTGTGCACAAATGGATGTAGTTTTCGTTTAGTGTCATTTTAGGAGAATATTTCACTATTAATAGTATTGTTCATAACAGACAGACTATTGGAGGAGTTATATCTATAGGTCCTGTGAATATCTAGTGGAGAACATGTTGGATTGAGGGTCAATAGAGAACTGGAAACAAATCCCTAGTTTATTTCTGCTGGAGACTAATGTGTATATAATTTGGTTTTAATAATAAAAACTTTCGATATTGTCATTTTATCAATTCACTATTTTTCTCAATATCCTTGGAGTGCCCAGTATATTGTTATATTTTAAAAAGTTAAATAAATGTATTAAAAGTTTATATTACCCCCTTTCCCAATTTTACATATAAAAATATATAAACAATAAAAAAATAAACATATTAGGTATCGCCTGAAAAAGTCAGAACTATTAAAATATTATGAAATATCTCCTATGTGATGAACGCTGTAACTAAAAAAATTAAAAAAACACACGATTCGCCATCTTTTAGTCACCTTGTCCCCCCAAAAAAAATCGGATAGGACTGTTCTATTATAGGTCGGACGTTCCATAAAATGCGGAATGCACGCGGCTTTTTTGGTGATCAAAAACAATTGTGCCCAACGCACAAAAAAGGAATCCTACAACATCCTAGTTGTCATGGTCATGAATATGATGCTAGAACTGCAGTAAAGACTGACACACAAGCAAACAACTAAGAGATCAGAATGGCCCAGATTTATTAATCCTGTAGATGGGGTAAGCTTACACAGGCTGTGTAGACCTGCACCAGATTTATCACAGGGGCTCAGGCTGGGTGATAAATCGGGTGTGGGCACAGACAGATTTTTACGCCAGAATTGTGCCAAAATTATGCTGCAAAATGGCACATTTTAGGCTCGGCCCCGTTTCTCTCAAAACTGCCCACCCAAAGCCCTGCCCCCTTGCCAAGCATGTTGGAAAACAATGGAAAAACATGAGAAGTGCCATTTTGTGCCACTTCTTTAAGATTTTTGGTGCTGACACATTCGTAATGTCTCCAGGGTGTGTAGAAAGCTGAGTGGCACCGTGTACTGCTGTGGTGGCATCAAGATGACCCATAAGACTTTGTGCTGGATGACAAGTTCTGTTTGGAGGTCATTTTGAATTGAAAGGGACAGACTAAGGGTACTTTCACACGAGCGTCAAAGTTTTCCGTCATTGAGTTCCGTCCTCGGGGCTCAATAACGGAAAAAAACTGATCAGTTTTATCCTAATGCATTCTGAATGGAAAGCAATCCGTTTAGTTTGCATCAGTTTGTCTTCAGTTCAGTCCTTTCACGTTTTTTAGACGCAGATAAAAACGCAACATGTTGTATTTTTATCTCCGTTCAAAAATGCGGAAACACTTGACGGAATGACGGATCTGCCATTAATTTCCATTGAAATGTATTAAGGACGGATCTGACATTGAAAATTGATGCATTAACGGATCTGTTCTTCCACTCTGCGCATGCTATGGTATGCTATGGTAAAATAATAAATAACAGATCTGTTTTTACGGATGACAATGGAAAGACGGATCTGTTATTTCAATACAATTGTCAATTGTGGACGGATCCGTTTGGAAATAAAATCAGTTTTCAAATGTTTTAACGGATCCGTCGGGCTGTTCCGTTGACGGAACTGCCTGACGGAATCCTTCAACGCAAGTGTAAAAGTACCCTAATGCAGATTATTCTTTTTCAGCTTTCTACAATTTTCAGTGAATTCTGTCAATTTTTTTTTCTTCTTTCTGAAAAAGTTGTGCTGAGTTTTAACTCCGTGGCACGGTATAGCCTCCCGCTAATTATTATTACTTTTACAAGGCCTGTTAAGTGTTATTAAAATGTCATCCCGCGCATCTCATTAAGCGGCGGAGAAAGCGAATCAGCGCCGGGAGAGGGGGCGACTTTTCAGGTTCAGGCGACAGATAAATACCCATAATCACCAAACTGTGGCAGCAACCCAAGATGCAGATCCGAGCTGGAACTATTGTGTACGGAGATAATATAACAATATTTACACTGTTGTAATATCTGTTTCCAGGAAAGCTGGGTAGACTAATATATCTAGCGTTATACATTTAAGGCCTCTTTCACACGACCGTGTTTTTTTTTCCGTTTTGCGGGCCGTTTTTTTGCAGACCATGTAACAGGTCAGCCAGTGTCATAGGTACAAATCTGCTGACAGATGCCCTTTAAAATTGCTGCATCCGTTCCTAGGAAAGTTGGGTTATAACTAATATAGCATTACAGCTTTCATTCACAAAACTTTCCTAGACTCCTGCATGGCAAATGTAGATACCACAGAAGGAGGAAAGCTGGGTGATAAGCGATGAATATTCGGGGCAGATTTTTATGTTCTGCACCCATCCCCATGCAGGAGTCTGGAAAAGTTGGGTGACAACCCAAGCAAAAGCTCTAATGTTAGCTGAAATTGTTGGCATCCATTTTTCAGTCCATCGTTTTACCCGTTTCTCGAAAAGCGGGGTGGTAATCAACACAGCTGAGGTTGTCACCCAGCTTTTCTTGACTTCTGCATAGCATCACCTACACGATATATGGTGTCCCTCTTTTGGACCCAAGTCCCTCTGCCCCTCCTTGCTTCTTAAAAGTCACTTTTTGATTTGAGGTATAGATTTGCATTGTTACATTTACAATATTGATCAAGAAAGTGTTTGTCTGGTTCCTCTCTATATTTGACCCCACCCTGGATATTATTTCATTATTTGATGCAATTTGAATTGTATAAATTTCTATATTCAGATATTTTTTGTGCTATTGTGCGCTAAGAAAACTATTAAAGTGTATTAATATGCAGGAAAAATGGACTTTCACAGGATGAACCATAAATGTCCCTCTTTGGCCATCCAAAAAGTTGGGAAGTATGGTTTGGGTATTACTATAGAATAAGGAAAGCTGGGTACTACTACTGTGACTACTGTGAAAATGTGATCCCCAGCATATAGGAGTAGTGTTGAGCGAACTTGTGTTTTAAGTTCGGTGTCCGAAGTTCGGGTTCGGGTTATCGCAGAATCCCATTATGGATTTCGCTACCACGGACCATAACGGAATTTGGAAACCATAATGGGCCGTTGTGGTTTCCAAATTCCGTTATGGTCTGTGGTAGCGGAATCCATAACAGGATTCTTCAATAACCCGAACCCGAACTTCGGACGCCGAACTTAAAACACAAGTTCGCTCAACCCTATATATGAGCAAATATTGACCTGTACAAGCCTGGGCAGTTTGGAGAGGTAGTCTGTAGTAGAGCAGCTTCCAAGCGTGCACGCAAATAGTGGTCACCAACATAGGAATACATGTGGTTGCTAGGCAACCTGATGTTACAAACTCTGCATAATACATTAAAAGCTGGTAAAAATGGATGCAGCGTTTGCTGTATTTAACCCCATTATCACTCCTTCTCCATGTTCCACAGGAGTCCTTGAAGTTGAGATATAACAGGCATCCTCAAACTGCGGCCCTCCAGCTGTTGTAAAACTACAACTCCCACAATTCCCTGCTGTAGGCTGATACCTGTAGGCTGTTCGGGCATGCTGGGAGTTGTAGTTTTGCAACAGCTGGAGGGCCGCAGTTTGAGGATGCCTGAGCTATAAGGAGCTGTGTGGGTGGGGTCCTCAACTGTAGTCACTTCCTTAAGCTAGAAGCCTCACCAGCAAATCCATGTAACCGAGACCAGCAATACAATGTAATGCCTTCCTTTCATCCGCAGACGCGCTCCAGTGGGATTATCCTCTGAAGACTTTCAGGGTCACCAACTTTTCTCAATAGATGTTGAGCCGCATTATAAGACTCTGCAAAGGTGACGGCTCCGAACTGTATGAAGATGTAGCCGTGAGTTAACCAAATCCACAATATAGAAAATGACTGCTCGTTGCCTGTAGACATTCATGTGGAGACTCTCCATAGCAAGCTGCAGTGTAAAGCATGGAGGAACAGAATAGCAGGTTGAGCCTCTGATGAGACATAACTGTGCCCTTATAGATTTTCTAAAGTGCCTCGCTTTACAAAATGAGGTCCCTTCAAGCGTCTAGTGAAGGAAGATCTATCACCTTACAATTTAAATGTATAGGTGTGGTGAGCTCACCCAAATCCCTGGAGACACAGGACCACGCTGAGGAACCACAGGCACCAGAAATCCACAAAGTAAAGAAAAGAAGGTCCAGCTTCCGTAGCAAACATGAAGAGCTTTATTCACATGGTGCGGTACAGAACCTATACCGCACCATGTGAATAAAGCTCTTCACGTTTGCTACGGAAGCTGGACCTTCTTTTCTTTACTTATCACCTTACAATCTCTGCAACTTTTGGCCACACCAGTGGATGAAACATAAAAACCCTTCACCCAAGAGCATACATACCAACACTTAAGATGGTAAATTCGGGGCACGAAAGCCCCGTCTCCGGGAAAGCCCCACACCCACCAAGGAACGCCCACTATTTAGCCGCACACATTTTCTGCCTGCAAATTAGGTACAGTCTCTGCAAACTAGGGACAGTTGGCCGCTATGCTAGAGTGTGACATTTGCTGCACAACTCTTATACAAAGAGAAAAAATTTAATGCTGCTATGTAAAGCATGGTGGTGATAGGATCAGTAGCCTGAGCCTCTGGTGAGACAGGGGGTGGAGTTTAGACTGCCCTCAGTCGCCAACGAACAATGCAGCTAAGCTAGAATCACTGATCACAACTGTGCCCAAATAGAGAAAAGCTACAGTGTAAATCATGGTGGTAGACAGAGAGTCGGGGGGGAGCCATATGGTGGATTTTAGACCTACAAACATTACTCAGTGTGATTCCTCTTGAGTTAATCTTAGTATACGGCATTCAGGCAAACACAATGCGAATCACAGAGACGTCAGATAATTATTCAATTTATTAGAAAGAAAAAGAGAAAAAATAAAGAACCCGCAGCGTTTTCCTTTGTTTCCTTCTCTTTCCTGCAATCTAAACTTTGATTTTGTTAACTTTGGATCAGGTCTCCTGCAGAGAAGCGGCGCCTGCTGTAATTAGGACTCTGCTTCTTACACTCCGCTATTATAATGAAAAGAGCCAGGACTTCTCAGATTTACCAACGCCAGTGTACCTGGATGCCCACAGAGACAAGCAATGCTGCTATGGGGGCACCACAGCTGTAATTAACGGGCACTGTCACTTTAATAAGGGTGATGGGGTCACTCTAGATGTCATGGGGGCAATAAGGCTGTAAGAGAAGGAAGGGACTAATGGGGACTAATGAAGAGGCACTGTTAACGGGAGGGCACTGTGGCTGTAAAGTAGACAGAGGTTGTGCAGCAGACTGGATGGGGAAAGGATGGGAGTGGTAGTAGTGTGAGAATGCTGGTGGCTGTCCTGCTCCCGCACTCTCTGGGCTGTGTACAGTGAAGAGGGGGGCACCTGATATTTTCTCTAAGGCACCTCCTAGTAGAGGCTTACGGCATGTTGGAAAGTGGGGTGATCTTAACATTGGTAACAGGCAGGGGCGGACAGGCAGGGGCGGAGTTATGTCTGAAGGCCCTAATAGGACAGTCCGGAATCGTCCTTAGGTCACAGATACAGTTGAAGGGTCCATTCACATGTCCGCAAAACACAGAACGCACATGGCGGGCACTCTCATAAAAAATGCCTATTCTTGTCCGCAATTGCGGACAAGAATAGGACATGTTTTTTTTTTTTTGCGGAAGTGCGGATGCAGACAGCACACTGTGTGCTGTCCGCATCTTCTGCGGCCCAATTGAAAATGAATGGGTCCACACCCGTTCCGCAAAATTGCGGAACGGATGCGGACCCATTTTGCGGACGTGTGAATGGACCCGAAAGCTGCGGACACTGACGATTACAGCTTTTCTGCTTGCTGAGATTAAAACTGAAATGGCGCCATCTCAATCCAACCCCTCCCCCCAGCCCTACTACTAAAGGTATATTTGAATTGGACATTGCATACAGCGCCCCCATACCTCTTACATCCAGTGATGTTCTCTTCCCTCATCTTCTCCATTTAGACCAGACCGCCATGACAAATTATTTCAGCCACATCTTGTCTCTGCAGAGTTTGCCACACAGACATCTTAGCTTCCTCACTTTTCCATCATCCTCTCCCTCCTGCCCCAACATTGTTATTCCGCTGCTACCCTCAATATTGTGCCCAATACCCCCAGGAGGTGAAATGTAAATAATTAGATTTTCTATTTTTTGGGAACACAGCAGGTGATAAAAAAAAATAAAACTCTTTATTAGAATTGGGCTGTTAAAATTGAAAATGACATTTATTTCCAGTGATATATAGTGTTAGCTCAAAATGTTTTATTTTGACAAGGAATAATTGGCGAAAAGGCACCCCAAAAATTGTTACGCAAATTCTCCTGAGAACGGCAATATCTCATATGTGGTCATAAACAGCTGTTTGGGGAAACAGCTGGGACAAAAGAGATGGACCCCCTCTGGGTTTTGGAACATGCATTTTGCGGAAATGATTTTTAAAATACATAACTTTTTAATTTTTTATCAGCTGAGCTGTGGGAGGATTTGTTTTTTGTGGGATGATGAGCTGTAGTTTTTAATGACACTATTTGGGGGTACATATAGCTTTTTGATCACCTTTTATTGAATTTTCTAGGTGCTGAGGTATAAAAAAAAAATGGGAGAGTAGAAAATGCTGGTAGAGGACCAGGGAACATTGATTGTGGATCTTTATTCCATCACCAGGGAGGTAACAGTTTTTCTCCAGCATCTTCACCGTGTACTCCACTGCTCCCCGCTCGCTAATTTTGTAATCTGTTTTGTGACTGTCTAGACATTGTTTGGGTCCGTCGTCAGCCGCGGGCCTGCTGCTCAGTTGTGCACCCGCTGCGGTGGGCAGAGTTCACTGGAGCTGTCCTGCTCCGTCTCTCCAGTTATTAAGAGGCTAAATTATTCTGCTTTCCTAGACGAGAGTCACGGAGAAGAGGCGAAAGAGAGGGAGAGAAGGATGAGCTGGCAGGCGAGGTAAACAGGTCAAACGTCTCGCAACCCTGCATTGTCAGATTGCTCTGTGGCCACGCACACAGACAAAGAAGAGGCACGACCGCCCCCGCCACATCAAGGCGCAAATGTTAAAGTTGAATTCTGTGCTGAAAAAAAAAAGCTAAAATAATTCAAAAGTATTATTGTGGTCATCAGTAAATCTACGTAATGCACATTGTACCTGCCAACTGCACTAGTTTCGGACTGGGGTTCTTTGGGCCCACCAGAGTAAATTATTCTCAGGGCCCAACCCCTATCTCATCAATAAAGTCTAAAAGGTTTTGAATCAAATAAATAGACCGTAAAGGCAAGTTATTAGCTCCAACTGGGATATTTCTCCTGGACCTTTGGGACACACAATGGCTTCAGAGACTGATCCACTGGTACTCTGGTGGGCCAAGTCCAACCTTGAACGGCACCAATATCGCCTAAAATCTATGAAGCTATATCACTGTAGAATTAAATGTTCTGCAACTTTCTAATATACTTTGTGAATCAGTTGCTTGCCATTTTCAAGACCTCTGCTTGCCATCAGTGATTGTGATCATTCTGTTCTGACCTTGCTACATTGTGTAATCTGAATTCTGTGTAATGTAAACATCCTGGACTCCAGAATGATAAATTTTTACCGCAGTGGTGACCCGCCAGTGACTGGCTGAGCCGTTTCCAGCATGTAAACCCAAGAACAGGAAGTGAAGAGAAGTGGGGACAGGAGCCGCTGTGGGAGATTGGTAAGGTGAACAAAGATGGTTTGCGTTTTTAACTGTCTCCAACTCAATCTTTACATAAACCGTTTCCCTTGAAAAACATTTTTAACGTGGCAGCAAGTAATGCTGTAGCAGATACAGGAATATTACAGTCAGCACCGGATGATAGATCTCCAAGGTACATTCAGTATGGTCAAATCACATTTCTTTTCTTGCAGCAATCACATGTAGTTGAATTCCCATCACCCACAGTGTCCAATCGCAATACGGTTTTGAAAGTAAGTTATTCGCAAAATTGTGCAGCCATTGGCCACCATCAGCGGGGGAGGAATTTTGATTGTGTGCGGTTGTTGCATTGTAGTATATGCACGCATAGCGCTTTAGATGTGCTTAAAATTGCCTCAAAGGTCCATTGCAAAAAGTCACAACTTAGATTGTGAGCCCCATTGGGGACAGCTTGATGCTAATGTCTGTAAAGCGCTGCGGAATATGTCAGCGCTATAAAAATACATAAACGAAATAAATAAATATAGTCATACCCCTTAGTGCCCCCCACACAGTAGTTATTCTCATGTAGTGCCCCACACACAGTAAGATGCCCCCTTAGTGCCCTCTAATAATAGTGCTGCTCTCTCTGTGCCCGCATGCAATAGTGTTGTCCCCTTAGTGCCCACCCTACAATATTGTAGCCACCTTAGTAAGTGCCCTCCTTAGTTAGGTTCCCATCTTACAATATTGTAGCTCTCCTTAGTTAGTGCCCAACTTACAATAGCGTAGCCCCCTAGTACCCACCTTGTGCAGTGGCCAACAGGGGAGACATGAAGTGCAGAGGATGACAGTGGAGACTGTGGTGAGGATGGTGGTAGTAGTACTGACGGTGGCGATCCTGCTCCAGCACTCCCAGTAAATACTTTGTTCCCCTTGGGGAACACCTTTGTGTGAGGGGTCTCCTGCCTGATAGCAGTGCCCTTGGGGTGCCCTTGGGGTTGGTGGATTATGGGGTGCAAGGCAGGGATCGCTGGCATAACTAAGGGTACTTTCACACTAGCGTTTTTCTTTTCCGGCATAGAGTTCCGTCATAGGGGATCTATACCGAAAAATAACTGATCCGTTTTATCCCCATGCATTGTGAATGGAGAGAAATCCGTTCAGGATGCATCAGGATGTCTTCAGTTCAGTCTTTTTGACATTTCAGGACGGCGATAATACCGCAGCATGCTGCGGTTTTATCTCCGTAGAAAATTCCGGAACACTTGCCGGAATGTCGGATCCAGACTTTTTTTCCCATAGGAATGTATTAGTGCCGGATCCGGCATTTAAAATACCGAAATGCGCAGACCGGTAAAAATGTGAAAAATATATATAATGGATCCGTCTCTCCGCATGACAAGCGGACAGACGGATCCCTTCTTGCAATGCATTTGTAAGACGGATCCGTAGCCAGATCCGTCTTCAAATGCTTTCCATTTGCATGTGTAGCATCCCGGGGTGAGGGAGAGAGGGATGCCAGTGATGGAGAGGCAGACATGTGGGTCCTCTGGGGCACACTCTAATTTGGGGGACACAGGCCGGGTGTTAGGTGAGGTGCCCTTGGTGTTATGATTTAACGTGCCTATGGCCAGGTCCCATACAGTTCGTGACGCCAGTGCCGGTAACGGTGGCACACCGATTGACAGTGGGAATAATGGAGGTGCAGACACTTGAGGTGAAACAGAACTCTTCTTTACTGAACAATGGCAACTTCATACACACTCCTTGTAGTTCCACAGAAGACAATTGGTATACAGCAGGCTTCACAGTATAATGGCAGGTATAGCTTGGCAAGGTTACACAGACGGTTAAATAGACTCACAGTACAGGCTGCATCCCTCAGGTTCCTGACTGGTAAAACTTCCAAGGCCCGTATGCCTAATTGCTGGTTTTATCCTTGGGAACACTGAAGTACCTCCTCTGATCTGTAATATCTTCTTGCACTCACTTTCTCTATCTGCCTCTCAGCTTGACTCTAGCTGGACTGGGTAATGGCACTGCTGGGTTTCTCTCTGCTGATTGCAGGACTCAGGAGGGAACCTTCTCCTGGACTCAGGACTCTCTCCTGGAAGGAATACTCAGGACTCTCTCCTGGAAGGTGGTTCCTTTGGCACACGGCCTGGACTGGGCTAGCTCCATTCTTAGACTGACTGCACAGTAGCTGATCTTGCCCTCACAGGCTTAGCCTCAAGGCCTGCACTGCCTTCTCTATTCCCTGCCTGGGCCTAGCTATATAAACTAGGTGCTCCCTAGCTTCCTCTACTGTCTGGGAAGCTAAACTACATCCCTAGCAGGCCTGTACACAGAAACATTTGCAGGGTAAAACAGTGCATAAAATGACATAATACCAATTTTCCCACATGAGGGGGAACAACGTGACCCTTGTGACCTCTTAGAAGTGCCCACCATTACCGAGTGGGACACTACACATGCAGATTGACGGATCCGGCAGGCAGTTCCGGCGACGGAACTGCTTGCCGGATCACTGTGCTGCAAGTGTGAAAGTACCCTAACACAACATGGTGCAGTGCCAATGATGAGAATGGCTACAGTATGTAACAGTTCCTTAGTGAAGGTAATGGAGTTACAAGTGAAAATACACATACGTTTTAGAACTAGGCACAGTTCTTGTCAACGTTGCATAGAAGAGTTTATCCTGATACTGTGAATTTGGGGTAGTGACTCTTCCAATATATCTGTACTTTTTCTCTAATCCACCCAAGGGGGTGCAATTCTCTCAATCAGCAGCACTACAGTGCCCAACTGCAGGGTGTAGTCCTTTAACAGATGACCAATCTGTCTCTTGAGAAGGCCTGGAAGCCTGGAGCTTCTAATTCAGACAAAACGTGCCTTAAACATGCGTTAGCTCCACAGTTTTGTGTCCAGCAACTCCCTCGTAATAGTTCTTTAGAGGCTGGTGTTTGGTTCCGTCTCCTCCTGTACCTCCCTTCAGCTCACTGCTTTGTGTCATTCTACTCCACTGCTGTAACTCCCTCTGCCAACTAAACTGAGCAGCAGCCCCTCTAGATTCGGAGCATTGGGGTGGTGGCTTCTAGGCCAGACAACCCTTTTACTAACCAGGGGTTTCAACTAATGTAAAAACAAAGAGGCTGTTAAAAATGGCCATACTGTCTGTTTTTAATGCCTTTTTTGTAAATGGATGTTCCTTTAGAAAAATGTCTGTTTGTAGTCCGTGTAAACAACCAAAAATAGGACATGTCCTATTTTTTGATGTCTGTTATTTGCGAGCTGTTAATGGCTCTAAAAATGGCAACCACGCTATGTGCTTTGGGAGCTCAGTGCCAGTGAAGGGGGGCACCAACGAACCACTTTGCCTTGGCCAGGATATTTGGATATGGGACCTCCGGCCTGCCCCCATTTATAGTCAATGGGGCCGGAGCGGGCCTCCGTCAGCACGGTGCACTAGCGCAGCACAGATCCGGCAGACTGTTTCTCTGCTGGAACAGCCTGCCAGAGAGGGCTGCCGCTAGTGTGAAAGTAGCCATTTTTAGTTTTTCTTGTGTTTTAATACAAAAAAAAAATAAACTTTGGAATTTTTCATCTCCATATTCTGACCCTCATAACTTTTTTTTTTAATGTCAGGTCAAGGCAATTTTTTTGCAGGGCGATCTGTAGTTTCCATTGATATCATTTTGGGGTTTGTATAATGACTTTTTGATTACTTTTTATTAAAATTTAGGGGGGAGGGGAAGCGATGAAAAAATTTAGAATCAGCCATATAGATTTTTTCTGTTACGCTGTTCGCTGTATGGGATAATTTTTGTATTTTTTAAACAGTATGGCCTTTTTGGCATGTGGCGATGCCTATGATGAAACATCCGAAGTCAATTCACATAAAACTTCGTTCCAATACTGTATGGTGCAGGAGCTCCGTACAGTGTTAGAATTATTGCTTTGCAAAGTCTCGTGAAACTTCAGGTAATAACTTCATAAATTAATTTTGACTGTAAAAAAACATTTCCCGAACTTGGGTTCGGTACCAAACGGTACCTTGGAACTGAACCCAAGTTCAGGAAATGTTTTTTTACAGTCCAAATTAATTTATGAAGATATTACCCAAAGTCTTGCGAGACTTCGCGAAGCAATAACTTCAGCTCATCGGAGCCAATACATTCTAATACTGTACAGAGCTCCTGCACCGTACAGTATTGGAACAAAGTTTTATGCGAATCGACTTCGGATGAGATTCGCTGATCTCTACCTATGATGTTTATTTTTTATTGTTTATCTATTTTTATTGTTATGGGATATTTTTTTTATATTTTTTAAAACTTTTTATTTTATTTTTTTATTACACTTTTTAAAAGTTCCCCTAGGGAACTTGAACCTGTGATCATTAGATCGCTTGTCTCATAGACTCCAATGAATTAGCATGAGAGATTTGCTGTGTTCCTCCATAGGTAAGGCCACCATACTAACTAAGCTTTTTAAGATCCTTGATCTAGAGCAGGGGTGGGGAACCTCCGGCCCGCGGGCCGAATCATTTCCTGTGGCCCCCGGCTAGAACATATTGTGAAAATGCTAATGACCGTTTCCATTATAGAAGCGGTCTTTAGCATGCGGGAGGCACAGGAAGGTGAGAACAGCACCTGTCCTCACCTTCCCTGGTCTTCTTCCGGCCCCACTCTGTGTCCTGACACATACAGCGTCCGGACATAGTGCATGTAGACGCGCACCATGACCTGATACTGTGCGCTGTCAGGTCACAGTAGAGCGCGGCGGGAAGAAGACCAGGGAGGGTAAGTGAATCTGCCAAGTATCACCATTCAACAAAAATATCAAAAATTGGTGTGGTTTAACCAAGAACACCTATCAAATACAACTACTCCACACCATACTCATTATAAAAATAAATTTTTATTATGCATATACATATAAACAATACAATATAAAATCACAATGATAATGAATGGTAACAAGAAGATAACACAAAAGCCAGCATGAGCCCGGACATAATAACCCACTGATGATAAAATGCAATACAACAGCCCCGCTTAGCAGTTGTTGAATCCATCCATAGTGTACACTACTGAAATTCAAGTGTCACAGGACCTGATACAACACAACGCAAGGGCATAAAAAGAATGTATATAATGCTTACATCAAGTAAATGGGGGTCCGGGGTCACAGCAGGCAGCACACCCAACAGCCGTTTCGCACCCTCGCTTCCTCCTGGGGCGTGATCTCAACCGGACATCCCCTCCTTTAAATACCCGCTCAGCACCGCCCATAGTTGTCCAACCACTCACATACATCATCATAGCTGAGGACACCCTGTCACTCACCCACACTTCCTCATGCGTCATATTCATGTGTCACGCGTACTGCGCCGGCTCATCCACTTCTCCCGCCTATATCTTCAAACCGAACAGTTCCGGTCACGTGATGCACACAATACCGCCCCTAAGAGTCACATGATCGGGGCATACCAGAAGAAACACATTCACTCACACAAGGTTAAAAACCATATTCAGAATATCAATTTACTTTTAGCGATCCCCTGTATAATATTATTATGTGCGCTTAAAACATACAGTTTATCAATAGCCTGATTCTAGTGATGTTGTTAATTAATATACCATGATTACAGTTCATACACCTCATTAATATAAATAATAAAAAACCATGATTACAATTCATACACCTCATTAATATAAATAATAAAAATTATTACAATCTCATTATATATAAAACATATAAAACCCATTGCGGTGAAGCAATCATATATCCCTTAAAGTATACACTAGTTAGTGAACGTTAAAAGGAGAAGTGAAAGAAAAGATGAAAGTGCAAGTGCTCGTGCAAGTGTGCATAAGTGTGATGACAAGAGAGTGCTCATAAATTACTAATTTTAAATATAATCATATTATACACCGAATAACACACATGTGCAAACAACAACAATTCATTATACTAGGTCAGTGTAAACAATTATGGACATTCATACATTATACAGGTTAACAATCGAGTATCAAAACCCTCACATATCAATCCTATATCATTCACTACAGAACAGATGAAGACACAATAGGGATGAAAGCATAATAGTAATAACAGGTATAATCATAGAGTTATATATCTCCGATGGCTATCATTGATTCTCCATTGTTCTGTACTTTCACCACTACCGCAAGAGGAAGGAAGACCATGATTAGGACAACAGTTGATGTACTATTATAGGACAGTGCATCTGCAGAAAGAAGGGAACACTTATATTAAAATAATATTTTTAAATTTTAAATTTTTAATATACAAACAATACCCTGTTAAAACCAACTACCCACAAGGGGTGTGTACACACAGAGAGCCAGGTCACCATGATGCCAATAAACGTCCCATAAACATCATATCGTTCCTCAGAGAAATGGAGCAAACGTATTGTAATCATTAAGCCCACAAGGGGCAACTGTCTGCAGCACATGTATCCATCTAGTCTCCCGCTGGGCCAAGACCTTCTTCCAATTGCCACCTCTATTTGGAATTTTTACATGGTCAATCCCACGGAATCTCAATTTGTCCGTCTCACAGTTGTGCACCAATTTGAAATGTTTAGGGATGGTGGTTAGTGTATTGATATCTTGTATTTCACGCGCTGCCTCAATACCTAGTATGTGTTCCCGGATGCGTTTTTTAGATTAGCTTACATGGGCAACTCTTATAGGAGTTCCCTCCTATAAGATGAGTCCCAAAACACATCGCATCTATCCATGTTGGTACATGCCACACAATGGCCGCATGGTTTATTCCCCCACCGGGGACCTCTAGATGAAAATAGTTGAGGGGTCCGTTTCATATATTCACTCTGTGTCAACATGTCCCTGAGGTTTTTTGACCTCCGGAAAGTAATACTAGGCTGTTTCTTAAGAGTTCTGTCCAGAAAGGGGTCTACCGTAAGAACACCCCAATATCTGGACAAAATCTTCCTTACCTCCTCACTATGTTCACAGAATGTTGTAATAAACCTAATCTCCTCATTTTCCTCATCTTTCTGTTTACCTCTTAACAATTCAGGTCGTCGTGCCATTGGGGCACGTCTGTAGGCCCTACTGACGGATCGTTCACTGTAGCCCCTGTCACGAAATCTCCGGTGCATATCAGCTGCCTGTCTTTCAAAATCCCCATCACTCGAACATATACGTCTAACTCGCAGGAATTGACCCACCGGTATATTATCTATCAGTTGCCTAGGGTGTGATGAGTCTGCTGAGAGCACACTATTTACAGATGTTTCCTTCCTGTATAAATCTGTACAGGTCCTACCATCTGAATTCACCCGAAGTTTGACATCAAGAAAGGTCACTTCCCGTTTGCTGACCGTATATGTCAGTCGAATATTTTTGGTGTTCTGGTTTAGATATTTCATGAAGGTGTGTATCTCATCCAGTGGGCCCTGCCATATAATTAGAACATCATCGATGTATCGCCCCCAGTATTGTACCCTGTCCGCCAATTCAATGGCTTCCGTCTGAGCACCTCTCTCTCCCACAGCCCCAGGAATAGATTGTCATACGAGGGCGCACAAGACGCCCCCATCGCCGTACCCTGGAGCTGTAGGAGAAAGAGGCCCCCAAACAGGAAGAAACTGTGCGTGAGCACAAACTCCAGTAACAAGAGTAGGAAGCGGCACTTACCAGGGGGCGATACTCGAGTGCTGCAAGAAAAAACTAGCAGCCGACAGCCCATCCTCATGTCTAATACATGTATAAAGCGATTCAACATCGCATGTTATCAAAAACATATTGGGTTCCAACTGTAAGTCCTCCACCTTCCTTAAAACGTCATTTGTATCCTTGATATACGATGGTAATTCCTCAACTAACGGGTGCAGATGGTATTCAATATACTTACAAATTTTGTCATTTAAGCTGTTCATTCCCGAGACGATCGGTCTTCCCGGAGGTTGGCTGGCATTCTTGTGCACTTTAGGTAGGAAGTATATTGTCGGTGTCACTGGATGTTCACTCAGGAGGTACTTCTTTTCTTTTTCCGTGATGATCTCTTCAGTGACACCCTGATTCAGGATAAGATCCAATTCATGTGTAAATTTACTAGTTGGATTAAATGTAAGTCTTTTGTAACATTTTTGATCACTGAGTTGTCTCCAAGCCTCTTGCTCATACATTATTCGGGGCCAGATCACAATGTTTCCACCTTTGTCAGCCCCTTTAATTATCACATCATCCCACGATTTAATCTCCTTAAGGGCTCTCCTTTCTCCCATAGTGCAGTTGTCAACATCAACAGCACTATTTAACTTATCCAGATCCCTACATACAAGCTGTACAAACAACTCAACGTTAGGCGATAATGACAAAGGGGGAAACTTTGTGGACTTAGGTTTAAGATGTTTAGGGAACTCACCCCTTATATCCTCCTGTTCCTCCAATAGTTCTGTAAGGATGGCAATGGTCTCCTGCTCTTTCCTTGATGACAACCTCGGATCTTGTTTCTGCTGGTGGATCTTCTTTAAAATCAATTTCCTCGCAAACAATTGTACATCCTTTACTGTAGAAAAGGTGTCCAATTTACTAGAAGGAACAAACGACAACCCTTTTTGTAAAATACTTAATTGATCCATTGTCAACACATGTGTTGATAAGTTAATTACCTGAGGAGTGTTTGTCGCCGTTTCTGGTCGTCTCTTGTTGGTTTGCTCCTGAGTTTCACCATTTTTACGCTTCACATAGCGTCGCGGGTATTTCTTCCCTCCTTGATGTCCGGTATTTTCATCCTCACTCCTAGAGGTCACTGATGACAATGACATTGATCTCTGTCTTGTTTGTACTTCTCCTGTCTTCCAACGATATACTTTATTATTCTCAAAATCATTTCTGTCTCTCTGTAGTTTCTTAATTTTTCTTGCTTTAATTTGATTTCCCCACGTAATGAATGCCATATCCACCTCCTTTTTGAAAATTTCCCATTCATTTGTGAAGCCGTTCCATCCCCAGGAGCGGGTATTTAAAGGAGGGGATGTCTGGTTGAGATCACGCCCCAGGAGGAAGCGAGGGTGCGAAACGGCTGTTGGGTGTGCTGCCTGCTGTGACCCCGGACCCCCATTTACTTGATGTAAGCATTATATACATTCTTTTTATGCCCTTGCGTTGTGTTGTATCAGGTCCTGTGACACTTGAATTTCAGTAGTGTACACTATGGATGGATTCAACAACTGCTAAGCGGGGCTGTTGTATTGCATTTTATCATCAGTGGGTTATTATGTCCGGGCTCATGCTGGCTTTTGTGTTATCTTCTTGTTACCATTCATTATCATTGTGATTTTATATTGTATTGTTTATATGTATATGCATAATAAAAATTTATTTTTATAATGAGTATGGTGTGGAGTAGTTGTATTTGATAGGTGTTCTTGAATCTGCCAAGTGCAGCGCCGTCTGAAGCTGGAGAGGTAAGTTTATTTATTTATTTTAAATGTCTGATCTGAGGTCTGATTAGGGCTGATATGGGGCTAATGGAGGGTGGGGAGGGTCTGATGTGGGTCTGATCTGAGGCTGGGGGACCTATTGGGGGTCTGATCTGAGCCTGGGGGGGTCTGATCTGAGGCTGGGGGTCTGATTTGTGGCTAGGGGTCTGATCTGAGGCTGGGGGGCCTATTGGTGGTCTGATCTGAGGCTGGGGGGTCTGAAGGGGTCTGATCTGAGGCTAGGGGGCCTATTGGTGGTCTGATCTGAGGCTAGTGAGGGTCTTATGGGGGACTGATCTGAGGCTGGGAGGTCTGATGGGGGTGTGATCTGAGGCTCGGGGGTCTAATCTGAGGCTGGGGGTCTGATGGAAGTCTGATCTGAAGCTACGGAGGGTCTGATCGGGGTCTAATCTGAGGCTGGGAGGTCTGATGGGAGTCTGATCTGAAGCTGATGTAGGCTGGGGGGTCTGATAGGAGGCTGATGGAGGTGGGGGCAGATCTGAGACTGAGAAAGGGACAAAGGCAGGGACAGTTGCAAAGAAAGAGGCAGGGAGAGCTTGGCCATTAATGCCAAATAAAGAACTAAATATGTAACATTCTGAACTTAAAAATTAGACTGCTATGTGTGGTCAAAATGGCGCCTGTACTATATGTAATATATAGCGCAGGCACCATTGTGTGCTGCAAAAATACAGCTCTCTAGATTTTTTTTTATTGAAATGCAATTTCTGTAACTTAAGCCTAAGTCAGTTATATGTTTGACCAAATACAGCAGTCAAATTTTTAAGTTGAGAATTTTGTATGGCCCGCGAATGATGTTACAAATATCCAAATGGCCCTCGGCAGCAAAAAGGTTTACCACCTCTGATCTAGAGGAACCAAAGCTGTCACAGGGAATGACCGACTTCCCTAAAAGGGGAAGCCGTTCCATCCCCAGGAGCCCAGCACTCCCGGGTTTTCAGTGCTCAGATGACGTGGGACATACACAATATATGGTATAAAGATGGTTTAAATTTTATGGCTGCTCGGTGTATATATTATTGGCCATGTTACATTTATAATAGTATTAGCATGTTAATTCATGCCACCTATAGTATATATCAAGTCGTACCAGTCATATTATTCAAGGTACTATATCTAATACACCATCTAATATGTTGTACACTGTCCATATGATGCCAGCCATATAACCTAGAGCCATAGTGCTTCATAATCTGAGCATTATACTCTGCAACCATCGTGCCCCATAATGCCAACCATAGTGTCTGCAGTCATAGTAAATGATAATGCCTGCCATAGTGCCTACAGCACTGTACCCTATAATATCATCAGTCACAGTACCCCATAGTGCTAGTCATATGTACTACAGCGCCATCTTCTGACTCTATTCAGAATTGTCAAAGGAAGCAGAGGTTTTATGCAGCAATAGATGTGTGAATACAGTCTTAACGGCAGTCCGTCAAAAGGCAGCCCCAAAGGGCACTGTACTGGCAGCCATTGGTGACTGTCAGTATCTGATAGGAGACAGAAGAGGAGAATGTTCTTCTGTGTACTCCTTACTGACTCACCACGGCCAGGATGTACATTGCCTCCTAAAGTTAATGAATCTCGTGAAAGGAATGTGAGTCATATATGTATATAGGAGATTATATAAATACTGCACCCACTCTCATTACCAGCAATGCTTATCTTTAGTCTATACAGGAAACTGCCTCCCGCTGCAGGAATGCATCTTAAGGCTATCCTCAGCCAAAGTGAAAACTGAGCTCGCTGTACCTCTATTTCTCTAATTAAAAGGACACCTTTTTTTTTTTTGTCGTTTTCATTCATTTTTGCATATTCAATTGTAATTTACACATCAGCCACTAGGTGCCAGTACAATAAGCTGTACACACAAAAATGTCTCCCTTTACAGCTTGCGGTAAAATATAATGTTATCTCCTTTGTATTGCTAGAAAGTGGAGGATAAAAGGAAAACTCCAGGCAAATCTGATATGCTGATGGTCAGCACACGACACAGGGATGCTGTGGCCCCTCAGGGGCACTGTACATGACACAGTTTTAGCTGGAGTGTTTCTTTAGTGTCAGGTCTATTGTGCTGCCTTAGCACTTACAACAGGGAAAACTACAGATAGCAGAGTCTGATGCTAGGGTGGCTTGTCCCTGTTGTGACCTGCTATTGGCTGCTCCCCTCGTTGCCGGATGTTCTGATGCAGAGGCGGCCGTGCGAGATCAGGAATGAAGTGGGTGTCAGGGAGCAGGGTAAGTATAATTTATATGAGGGGCCCAGGGATTGGGGGAGTCATTATAGGGGTTGGATAACCCCTTTAAGCCATGACTGATGTAAAAAAGGAAAGAAAATCACACATCATATACTACGCATCAATCTCTTTCGAATAATGCTAGAAACGGCCCTGTACCTCACAGTCCTTTCTCGGGGGGTCGTTTCTCAGGAGGTGTGTCCTTTCACTGCAGCTCTCTCTCTAGAAGTCTATGGGCTGCATAACGGATCCGTACAGGTTCTGTTATGCAGGGGAGTCCTCAGGACGAATCCGTTTTGCAGCCCATAGACTTCTATAATGATGGAAACGCATTCCGTTATGCATTCTGTTAGGGTCCGTGGTAACAGAATCCATAACGCAATTCACTAAATACCACAAAACAAAGCGCAAACAAATTTCACAATATGAAATTCGCTCATCTCTAAAAATAACATGTAATGGCGGCACAACCCCTTTAACTTCCATAGTCATCAATGGAAAAGGGCAACATGCAGGCGTGGCTGTCTCTTCATTGGAGCCTATGGGGTAGGAATCCACAGAGAATCAGAGTCACAGGACTCCTGTTCTCCTGATAGGGGCAGAGGAGGGACACGCAGTCTGCAATAGATGGGCACCGGCCGTGTGAACTTCGTGCTGCGCATGTGGACCCATTGACGTGAATGGGTCCGCGATCTACACGATACAGCAAACTATAGGACATCTCCTATCGTTTGTGGAGCGGAGGCACAGATCGGAAGCCCACGGAAACACTGGGCTTTCGGGTGCGTACCTCCGCTCAGCAGAAGATAGGACGTGTCCTCTTTTGCTGTATTTTCTGGATCACAGACCCATTTAAGTCAATGGGTCCACACCGCAGCACGGAGTTCACATGGTCGCTATTTGTGGTGAGTGAGCCTTAAGGGTGCATTCACATGACCGTATGTATTTTGCGGTCTGCAAAATGCAGATCTGCAAGAAATACGTAAGACGTCCATGTTCCATCCATTTTTTTTGCAGACCCACTGTAACAATTCCTGTTGTTCTCCTCAAAATGGACAAGAATATTACATGTTTTTTTTTTGTGGGACTGTGAAACAGACATACGGATGCAGATAGCACACAGTGCGTTGTCCATTTTATTTTGCGGACCCACAGAAATGAATGGGTCAATGTGCGATCCGATTGTGCAATGCAGACCAAAAATACAGTCCTATGATAAGATCAAAAGGTTGTTGTGGATATTGCTATTTCTCACTTTAGGGCGAGTGGCCCCTTTAAAAGAACCTTCCATTTTTCTTCAGTTTGACAATGCCTTTAGAAAAATACCAAAATAACTGACTACAAAGATGGTTTCCTTGTGAGAACAAGGCTATAAAAAGTGCCGGAGCTGCTGTTCCTGAGATAACGACTTGGAGACGGCGAGCAGATAACATGTCCTGACTTATTCCTGCAGCTTCTGCGAATTATAAGAGGCAACGTGACTCACAGGTGTTACGTCTGGCCGAAACGCAAACACGTGTCCCGGGGCTCTGGGATTCTCAGTTCCTTTTCTTTTCCGAGGAACTTATTTTACTGCAGTCATTGTTTAACCACATGGTTATTAATAGAAGGTAAGTGTTGTCTGACGGCTCAGGGTGTCGTAGTCAGCGACTGCGGTGAGACATTCTAAAAGTATCTGTCCCAGAATGGGGGCGACGTGCCCTGCTGAGTCATAAAACACCTTAGATTTCATGGTGGTTTATGAACTTTGTCCTATTTAGTGTGATCAACGTTTATGACTAAGACGGTTTTCACACAGTCAGCGGTTTTCACACAGTCAGCGTTTGGTCAGTGTATGATCAGTGATTTCTACACCAAAATAAGGTATAATGGAAAGATGTGCCCCTGTTCTGAGGTTTAGAGCTGCAGCTCTAGTTTTTGGCTCACAATCACTGAAAGAGATCACTGATCAAACACTGAGGCCTCATGCACACGAACGTGTGCACCCCGTGCCCGTATTGCGGGCCGCAAATTGCGGCCCGCAATGCTCGGGCACCGGCCGTGGGGCAGCCGCAGCAGATCGCGGACCCATTCACTTGAATAGGTCCGCGATCTGCCCGTTCCGCAAAAAGATAGGACATGTTCTATCTTTTTGCGGGACGGAAGTACGGAACGGAACCCCGCGGAAGCACTCCGTAGTGCTTCCGTAGTGTTCCGTTCCGTCATTCCATTCCGCACCGTTCCGCATCTCCAGATTTGCAGACCCATTGAAATGAATGGGTCCGCATCCGTGATGCGGAATGGCCACGTGAATGGTGCCCGTGTATTGCGGATCCACAAATGCGGTCCGCAATACGGGCACGGGGTGCACACGTTCGTGTGCATGAGGCCTGACTGTGTGAAAGTGGCCCATGGCTAGGACTCAGTTCTGTTTCTTTAAGGCCTAAATCAGATGTCCGCAAAATGGATCCACATCCCATCCGCAATTTTGCGGAAGGGTTGCAAACCCATTCATTTCAAAGGGGCAGGAATGGATGTGGACAGCACACTATGTGATATCCGCATCCGTGTTTCCGCATCCGCGTTTCCTTTTCCGCAAAAAAATAGAACATGTTCTATTCTTGTCCGCAATTGCAGACAAGAAAAGGCATTCCCTATATAGTGCCAGCAATGTGTGGTCCGCAAAATGCGGAATGCACATTGCAGCCGTCCGTGTTTTGCGGATCCGTGTTTCCGCAAAACACACTACGGACGTGTGAATTAGGCCTAAGGGCTCATGCACACGACCGTATTTTGTTTCCCTGTCCGTTACGCTTTTTGCTGATAGGATGCAGACCCATTCATCCGCATCAGTATGTCCGTTCTGTAGCCCCGCAAAAAATAGAGCATGTCCTATATTTTTCTAGTTTGCGGACAAGTATAGGCATTATTACAATAGATCCGCAAAAATAACGGATCTGCTCAAAATGGACAAGAATATTACATGGGTTTTTTGTGGGACTGTGAAACAGACATACGGATGCAGATAGCACACAGTGCGTTGTCCATTTTATTTTGCGGACCCACAGAAATGAATGGGTCAATGTGCGATCCGATTGCAGCAATGCAGACCAAAAATACAGTCCTAAGTGATAAGATCAAAAGGTTGTTGTGGATATTGCTATTTCTCACTTTAGGCGAGTGGCCCCTTTAAAGAACCTTCCATTTTTCTTCAGTTTGACAATGCCTTTAGAAAAATACCAAAATAACTGACTACAAAGATGGTTTCCTTGTGAGAACAAGGCTATAAAAAGTGCCGGAGCTGCTGTTCCTGAGATAACGACTTGGAGACGGCGAGCAGATAACATGTCCTGACTTATTCCTGCAGCTTCTGCGAATTATAAGAGGCAACGTGACTCACAGGTGTTACGTCTGGCCGAAACGCAAACACGTGTCCCGGGGCTCTGGGATTCTCAGTTCCTTTTCTTTTCCGAGGAACTTATTTTACTGCAGTCATTGTTTAACCACATGGTTATTAATAGAAGGTAAGTGTTGTCTGACGGCTCAGGGTGTCGTAGTCAGCGACTGCGGTGAGACATTCTAAAAGTATCTGTCCCAGAATGGGGGCGACGTGCCCTGCTGAGTCATAAAACACCTTAGATTTCATGGTGGTTTATGAACTTTGTCCTATTTAGTGTGATCAACATTTATGACTAAGACGGTTTTCACACAGTCAGCGGTTTTCACACAGTCAGCGTTTGGTCAGTGTATGATCAGTGATTTCTACACCAAAATAAGGTATAATGGAAAGATGTGCCCCTGTTCTGAGGTTTAGAGCTGCAGCTCTAGTTTTTGGCTCACAATCACTGAAAGAGATCACTGATCAAACACTGAGGCCTCATGCACACGAACGTGTGCACCCGTGCTCCGTATAGCGGGCCGCAAATTGCGGCCCGCAATGCTCGGGCACCGGCCGTGGGAGCCGCAGCGGATCCACGCTGAATCTGCGTCTGCTCCGCAAAAAAGATAGGACATGTTCTATCTTTTGCGGGACGGAGTACGGAACGGAACCCCGCGGAAGCACTCCGTAGTGCTTCCGTAGTGTTCCGTTCGTCATTCCATTCCGCTCCGTTCCACATCTCCAGATTTGCGGACCCATTGAAATGAATGGGTCCGCATCCGTGATGCGGAATGGCCACGGAATGGTGCCCGTGTATTGCGGATCCGCAAATGCGGTCCGCAATACTGGCACGGGGTGCACACGTTCGTGTGCATGAGGCCTGACTGTGTGAAAGTGGCCCATGGCTAGGTCTCAGTTCTGTTCCTTTAAGGCCTAAATCAGATGTCCGCAAAATAGATCCGCATCCCACCTGCATTTTTGCGGAAGGGTTGCAGACCCATTTATTTCAAAGGGGCAGGAATGGATGTGGATAGCACACTATGTGATGTCCGCATCCGTGTTTCCGCATCCGCGTTTCCTTTTCCGCAAAAAAATAGAACATGTTCTATTCTTGTCCGCAATTGCAGACAAGAAAAGGCATTCCCTATATAGTGCCAGCAATGTGTGGTCCGCAAAATGCGGAATGCACATTGCAGCCGTCCGTGTTTTGCGGATCCGTGTTTCCGCAAAACACACTACGGACGTGTGAATTAGGCCTAAGGGCTCATGCACACGACCGTATTTTGTTTCCCTGTCCGTTACGTTTTTTTTGCTGATAGGATGCAGACCCATTCATCCGCATCAGTATGTCCGTTCTGTAGCCCCGCAAAAAAATAGAGCATGTCCTATATTTTTCTAGTTTGCGGACAAGTATAGGCATTATTACAATAGATCCGCAAAAATAACGGATCTGCAAAAAAAATGGATGCCATACGGAAGTCATACGTTTTTTTTTTTTGTGGATCTGCAATTTGCGGACCGCAAAACACATACGGTCGTGTGCATGAGGCCTAAGAGGAACTTTTTTTTTTCAGTTATTAAAATAAAGCTCCACTTTTAATTGACAGAGCCTTTGATTGAATTTATGGCCATGAAATATCCATTCTATTATTTTTTTATAATATTCATACCATTATTCCTTTCATTGTACTTGGAGACCATAAGCAAGTTGCTATTGACTGATCTGATATTCTTTCTGTTTAAAACTTTGATTACATAATGGTTCCCTGCATTAATACCTTAGGCTACATGCACACGACCGTTGGTGTTTTGCGGTCTGCAAACCGCGGATCCGCAAAACACATAAGCTGCTCCGCGTTCCATTCCGCAATTTGCGGAACGGAACGCGGCCCATTATAGAAATGCCTATTCTTGTCCGCAAAATGGACAAGAATAGGACATGCTATATTTTATTTTGCAGGGGCACGGAACGGAGCAATAGATGCTGTCCGCATCTTTTGCGGCCCCATTGAAGTGAACACAACAACGGCCGTGTGCATGAGGCCTTAAAGGGATTGCTCATTGCTGCTCAGACATCAGAGCCCTAGGCTGTAAAATAATGGGGTATGTAAAAAGAAAGGTTGTGAACTACTCCATTAACGGTGCTCCCACTCATTTTTAATATACGTTGTTGATTTGGTTAACAGAATATTTAAATGTTCACGTTAATGAAAAGATGTATAAAACATCATAAATGTATAGTATGAAATGCGTCACCAGTGACTCACCTACTTGCTGATGCTTTCCACATAGCAACTTTGTACTCTGCAGATAATAAGGCTACGTTCACACAACGACATTTGTCGCGCGACGAATAGGGCACAACTTTACTGCAACATTTGTCGCATGACATTTTGTCGCACTATTGTTGCGCAAATTTTTTTATAATGGGAGTCTATGGTGTCGCATTGCGACATGCGACATGCTGCAACTGCGACGCGAAGTCGCAGAAAAACCCATCTTGAACAGATTTTTTGGGACTGTCGCGTCGCAGTCGCAGCATGTTGCATGTCGCAATGCGACACCATAGACTCCCATTGTAAAAATTGTAGCGCGACAATAGTGCGACTTTTTGTCGCGCGACAAACGTCGTCGTGTGAACGTAGCCTAAAACTGAACTGACAAAGCAGTTCAACAGACAAGCTATAGCAATAGACCACAATGTCCGCTATATAAGGCGGGCTATAGTGTGCCAGCAAAGGGCCCCAGCATCAGCCTATTGTCCCTGCCCAGCTGCCCCTTTAAGACACGACAGATGAAAAAATCTAAAAAAATTAGCCCCCGGTGGGTTAATGGAACTTTTCCCTTTCCTCTCGCAGAAACTTTTGTTCGTATTATTTAATTGTCTTAATGGAAGAGCTTCAAAAGCGGACGAGGAGAAAAAAAAAAAACCTCAATAAGCAGATTTTTTTGAAAAAAAATTGCTGATAGTTCCGGCTGACTTTGAAATCACTTTAGACTGATTGTGAGTAAGGTGCGCGCTGCGCCGGCACGGTGATCTGAATGCAGAGAGAAGGCGGCTGTAATTTGTATTCAGAGGGTATGAATTTCATCCTCTCACATGAGACGACGCTGTTTAATTAGGTCTGGTAGTTAACTCCACTGCCGGGTGATTTTTTTATTTTTTTTTGGAACAGTCTTCCAGCCTCTTGGGAAACAACGGACTTCAGACAAAAAAAAAAAAATCAAAAGCGAGTAGTTTGAGGAGCTGGAAAGAATATGGCTCCCAGCTATAGGTTAGAGCGCAGAACGGAATATGCGGAGGCTTCCATTTTGTTCCGCTTATTAGTTTTAATGAAGTCGGCTTAGCTTCCCATTCTCACAAAAAAAAAAATTTAAAATTTTAAAAAACTGAATAATATTATATTTAACCCAGTGTTTCGTTATAATCCAAGGGGAAACTGTCACAATCGAAACATTTAACAAATGTAACAAATTTAACCCCTTAGTGACCAGCCTGTTTTGGGCCATACTGACCAAGCGTTTTTCTTCCTTTTTTCATCGTTGCGTTCCAAGAGCTATAACTTTTTTATTTTTCTGTCTATATAGCTTTATGAGGGCTTGTTTTTTGCAGGACAAGTTGTAGTTTTTAATGGCGCCATTTTGGGGTACACATAACTTTCTGATTAACTTTTATTAGCTCTTTCTGGGAGGGAGATGGGAAAAACAGCAATACTGCCACTGCGTGTTTACGTTATACATTTTACGGCGTCAACAGACCCTAAATCTCCTAATCTTATGCTTCTGGATACCCCCGTTACTGCACAATTAAAACTTTTCTAATATGCTAATTAGCCTCTAGGAGCAGGGGGGGGGGCGCGTTGCTCCTGCTCCTAGAAACTCTGTTCGCCCACCTCAAGTCACGCTCCCGGCCATCCTTGATTGACAGGGTCAGGCAGCGCTCACCTGCTCCTGCCTGTGTGCTAGGACTGCGCATGCGCAAGATTTATCTAGCATACAGGGCCACTCGGAAAAGACAAACGCTCGCCCTGTCAATCAAGGATGGCAGGGCGTGACTTGAGGTGGGCGAACGGAGCTTCTAGGAGTAGGAACAATGCCCCCCCCCTGCCCCTAGAGGCTAATTAGCATATTAGAAAAGTTGAAATTGCACAGTAACAGGTACACCCAGAAGCATAAGATTAGGAGAGTTAGGGTCTGCTGACATTAGCACATCACCAATGTCAGCCATTTTAATAAGGTTAAATCTAGTGACAGAAACCCTTTTAAAAAAAAAATTTTTTTTTGCATTGCTGCTTTTCAAGACCCATAACTTTTTTATTTTTCTTTCTATGGAGTTGATTTTTGCAGGACGACTTGTATTTTTCATTGGTATCATTTTGTAGTAAATGGCACTTTTTGATCGCTTGTTATTACGTTTTTTTGGTGGCAACTAAGAATAAATTAGCAATTCTGTCTTTTTTTTTTTTCTTTTTCTTTTACGGCATTCACCGTAGGGGATAATTTACGTAATATTTATATAGTCTGGGTCGTTATAGAAGTGGCAATACCAAACATGTGGGGGAGATTTTTTTTTTTTGCTATTTTCTTCATTGAAAAGCGTATTTTCAATGGAAAAAAAGCGTAATTTTTTTATGGAATTCTTTTTATTTAATAAATGTGTTTGTTCTTTTGTTTTTTTTACCACTTAATAGTCCCACAAGGGGACTATAACAGACAGTATTTTGATTGCTTTTAAAATGCAATGCACTATCCCTATAGTGCAGTGATGGTGAACCTATGGCACGGGTGCCAGAGGCGGCACTTAGGGTCCATTCACACGTCCGTGTGTGTTTTGCAGATCCACGGATCCGCGGATCCGCAAAACACGGACATCGGCGATGTGTGTTCCGCAATTTGCGGACCGCACATCGCCGGCACTCTCATAGAAAATGCCCTTTCTTGTCCGCAATTGCGGACAAGAATAGGACATGTTCTATTTTTTTCGGGAACGCAATTGCGGACCCGGCCGGGACATAGTCTGTCCCCATTGAAATTAATGGGTCCGCAATTCCATTCCGCAAATGCGGAACAGAACTGCGGACGTGTGAATGGACCCTTAGAGCCCTCTCTGTGGGCACCCAGATCCTGGAAAAAGTCTATGGTGTACCAATATGCCTTAGGCCTCTTGCACACGAAAGTATTTTGCGGACCGTATACTGGCAGTTTTTTCAGTTCAGTATACTGACAGTATACTGAACCATTCACTTCAATGGGTCTGCAAAAAATACTGAAGTGTCTCCGTTTTCCTTCCGTTTCCGTTTTTTCGTTCCGTTTAAATATAAAACATGTCCTATTCTTGTCCGCAAATCACGTTCAGTGGCTCCATTCAAGTCAATGGGTCCGGGAAAAAAACAGAAAGCATACGGAAAGGCATCCGTATGTCTTCCGTATCCGTTCCGTTTTTGCTGAACAATCTATTGAAAATTTAAAGTCCAGCCCAATTTTTTCTATGTAATTACTGTATACTGTATATGCCATACGGAACAGAACAACGGAACCGAAACGGAAACACAACAGAAGCAAAAAACGGAAAAACGGATCCGAAAAAAACGGACCGCAAAATACTGAAAAAGCCATACAGCCGTGTGCAAGAGGCCTTAGACTTTTCCTGCCATTCATCAGTGAAGGACGCACTATGTACTGCACCAGCAGCTCACTGTATGTAGGCAGGCTATTATAGCTAAGTGATAAAGTACATGGAAGATATACTATATAGGACTGTAGTATTCAGCGTAAATGCCATGTTGGCACTTTGTGATAAAATCTAAAAACCTAAATCAGACCCCTTCCAGCCTTCACACACATCGGCACCCCGCAATCGCATTTGCGGGGTCCCGATGGGAGACAAAGGGAGTCTGCTCCTCTGTCAGCACTTTACATACGGCGGGCGCTATTGCCCACGGCACGTAAAATGTTGAACAGCCCGGATCGGCACTCCTGCTGGCCCGGGTTGTTAGAGCAGGGCCGCGGCTTTCAAGCTGGGCGCTCCCCGCTGCACAGGCGACACGTGCAGCGTTTAGCCTAAGGCCCCTTAGTGACCTCTTCCGTTCCATTATTCAACAAAACATATCCGTATGGTTTCCGTATACGATACGTTTTTTGCAGATCGGAAACTGTAACTTATTAATCACCAAACACATGAGCAGTATGGGCTGGGCATAGCATTTCTACAGTATGGATCACCAAAATACAGATGAAATACGGTTGACATACGGATGTGTTCCATGTACGTTCCGTATTTTTTGCGGACCCATTCACTTGAATGGGGCCTCGGACCGTGATTTGCGGACAATAATAGGACATGCCCTACTTTTTTGTGGAACGGCCATGCGGACAAACGGAAACGGAATGCACACGGAGTAACTTCCGTATTTTTAACAGCCCCATTGAAGTGAATGGTTCCGCATATGGTCCCCACAAAAAACGGAACGGAAGCAGAAAGAAAATACGGTCGTGTGCATGAGCCCTCAGTGAAGATTTCATGATTAGGGATGAGCGAATCGACTTCGGATGTTTCATCTGATGTCGATTCGCTCATCCCTATTCATGATGCTGAATCTGCTAATTGCTGCAAAACCAGAGCGTGGCTAAATGGTGTTTTAACTAATTGGATGTCACCACAACATTAACCCATTCAGTAATCCGTGGCAAAGGCTAATTTATCTCTGGGAACATTCCAAAGAAAAGCTACTTCTAGGCAGAAGGAAAATTACAGCTGAAATTCAAAGGAAAACTGGGAGTCAACCAACACCTCCCACCCAGCTTTCCCAGAGTCCTGTATGTCATCCTATTTACAGATACCCTCCTCTCCTGCATCAATGTCACTACAACACTAGAAAGCTGGGTGACAATCAATATGGCTGCCATTACACCTCCCGCCCAGCTTTCCCAGACTGCTGAATGTTACCGTATTTACAGATACCCCCTCCCCTGCATCAAAGTGGCTGTAACACTGGAAAGCTGGGTCACAATTAGTATGGCTGCCTTTCAGCTCCCGCCTCGCTACATCACTAGAAATTTGGGTCACAATCAATATGGCTGCAATTAGACCTCCCACCAAGCTTTTCCAGATGCTCTTGCATCAATGTCACTGCACCACTAGAAAACGGGGTGACAATCAATATGGCCGCCATTACACCTCCCACCCAGCTTTCCCAGACTGCTGTATGCTGACTTATATACAGATACCCTCCTTTCCGGTATCAATATCACAACATCACTAGAAAGCTGGATGACTATCAATATGGCCGCCCTTACAGCTCTCACCCAACTAACCCAAAATCCTGAATGTCAACTTCTGTAGCGTTATCCCCACCATCCTAGTGATGCGTAACTAAACGGCAATCTGGTGGAAACCCCTGAGGGCAGTTTCTGGTATTTTTTTTGGTCACCCAGCTTTCCCAGATGCAAATATAATTAAGAAACGGCTAATTAAAACCTGACAGGAAAGGACGACTCAAGGACTTGAATGTACTATGGATTTTTGGGGAATTTAGGGAGACCGCTCTGTACGATCATCATTATGTGCGGTCTCCCCCCCCCCCAAGGCTTGAGCCGCTGCTCACGGGTGATCCCATGACATCACGGTACTGATGTAGGACTGTCTCACTGGAGATGAGCGGCGCCCTCTGCATCACACTTCTCACATCAGCGCGGCTGAAGCATTAACCATGACACTTTATAGATGTAAAACGTGCAAATTGATAGAAAGACACTTCACTTAGCTCCGGCGTGCAGGAGGGAGAGACAGGAGGCTCCGGCACAGTTTAGATTTCACTTGGAAAATATAATTAGTGGTTGTGACATCTCCTCCTGCGGAGCACAATTTACAGACGCTAATCATCTTACTGCAGAACGCCGAGGAGACCGCATTTATAGAACATCTCCTTACAAGGCCACAGTATCACAGTGCCTGCTGCCTCCTACCCATCACAGGCATAAGGCTAGAATCACACGACCGTATGTGTTTTGCGGTCCACAAAAAAAATGGATGACGTCCGTATAGCATCCGTTTTTTATGCGGATCCATTATAACAATGCCTATCCTTGTCCTTAAAATGGACAATAATAGGACATGCTCTACATTTTTGGCGGGGCTACGGAATGTACATACGGATACGGACAGCATACGGTGTGCTGTCCACATTTTTTGCGGACTCATTGAAATTAATGGGTACTCATCCTATCCGCAAAATAAAAAAAGGGAACTGACACGGAAACAAAATATGTTCATGTGAATGTAGCCTTAGATACAGCAGCTCAGCAGGCAGTATCACATATGACAGACTAAGGGCTCTTTCACACTTGCGTATTTCTTTTCCGGCATAGAGTTCCGTCGTCGGGGCTCTATGCCGGAAAAATCCTGATCAGGATTATCCCAATGCATTCTGAATGGAGAGAAATCCGTTCAGGATGCATCAGGATGTCTTCAGTTCAGGACCGGAACGTTGTTTGGCCGGAGAAAATACCGCAGCATGCTGCGCTTTTTGCTTCGGCCAAAAATCCTGAACACTTGCCGCAAGGCTGGATCCGGAATTAATGATCATTGAAAGGCCTTAATCCGGATCCGGCCTTTAGCTAAATGTCATTTGGGCGCATCGCCGGATCCGACGTTTAGCTTTTTCTGAATGGTTACCATGGCAGCCAGGACGCTAAAGTCCTGGTTGCCATGGTAAAGTGTAGTGGGGAGCGGGGGAGCAGTATACTTACTGCCCGTGCGGCTCGGGCGCCTCAGATTGACGTCAGGGCGCCTCGCGCGCATGGATCACGTGATCCATGCGCATGGGGCGCTCTGACGTCATTCTGGAGCGCCCCGGGTGCCGCACAGACTGTAAGTATACTGCTCCCCACTACTACTATGGCAACCAGAACTTTAATAGCGTCCTGGCTGCCATGGTAACACTGAAAGGATTTTGAAGACTGATCAGTCTTCAAATGCTTTCAGTTCACTTGCGTTGTTACGGATCCGGCGGGCACTTCTGTCGACGGAAGTGCACGTCGGATCCTAACAACACAAGTGTGAAAGAGGCCTTAGGTACAGCACATCAGTAGACGGTATAACACATGATGGATCGGATTCAGCAAACAGTGTTATATATATTAGATTTAGATATACAGCAGAGTAGATGGTATCAAACATGACAAGATTAGATACAGTAGCTCAGCAGTCAGTACGCTTAGATACAGGTGCTCAGCAGACATTATCACACAGATACATATGCTCGGCAGACATTATGATGCTTGATAGAATTATATGCGCTAGCACAGCAGGACAGTATCACACATGAAAGGCTTGGATACACCATATTGTCAGAGAGCATCAGACATAAAAGGCCTATGATACATAGCTGGGCAAACACTATCACACATACCAGTATCTCACAAAAGTGTGTACACCCCTCACATTTTTGGAACTATTTTATTATATCTTTTCATGGGACAACACCTAAGATCTAACACTTTGATACAATGTAAAGTAGTCAGTGTGCAGCTTGTATAACTGTGTAAATTGGGTGTGTCCTCAAAATAACTAAACACACAGCCATTATTGTCTAAACCGCTGGCAACAAAAGTGAGTACACCCCTAAGTGAAAATGGCGAAATTGTACCCAAAGTGTCAATATTTTGTGTGGCCACCATGATTTTCCAGCATTACCTTAACTCTCTTGGGCATGGAGTTCACTAGAGCTTCACAGGTTGCCACTGGTGTCCTCCTCCATCAGCTGGTGGATGTTACAGACCTTGCGCTCCTCCATCTTCCATTTGAGGATGCCCCACAGATGCTTAATAGGGTTTACGTCTATAGACATGCTTGGCCGGTCCAGCACCTTTACCCTCAGTTTCTTTAGCAGGGCAGTGGTCGTCTTGGAGGTGTGTGTTTGGAGTTGTAATCAGGTTTTAATACTGCCCTGTGCCAGTTTCTGAAGGGAGGGGATCATGCTCTGCTTCAGTATGTCCCAGTACATGTTGGCACTCATGGCTCCCTCAATGAACTGTGGCTCCCCACAGCCTGCAGCATTCATGCAGCCCCAAACCATGACACTCCCACCACCATGCTTGACTGTAGGTAAGACACACTTGTCCTTGTACTCCTCATTAGTGATGAGCGGCAGGTGCCATATTTGATTTTGCGATATTTCGCGAATATTCAATCGAATATTCGTCATATATTCGTCGAAATAGAATATTCGTCATTCTATATATTGCGAATGTTACTCAAATTTATATTCGCATTGCAAATTAAACTTAGAGCTGAGTTCCTAATGGTTGTAACTTGTATTGCTAGAATTGTCGAAGATAACGAATATAGCACTATATTCTCAATCTTCGTTATATTCTAGCAATACAACCATTAGGAACTCAGCTCTAAGTTTCTTTTGCGAAGCGAACATATAATCGCATTGCCAATTGATCTTAGAGCTAAGTTCCTAATGGTTGTATTGCTAGAATATAACGAAGATGACGAATATCACAAATTCACAAATATAGCGCTATATTCTCAATCTTTGTTATATTCTAGCAATACAACCATTAGGAACCCAGCTCTAAGTTGAATTCGCAATACGAGTAATTCAGGTTATAATAATCGCATTGCGATTACAACTTATTCAAATTTGTCAGATTGTGATTCTCACATCCGACAGTACATTTTAGCATGGAGGCGTTCCCATGCACACGGGAAGTCGGCAGAAGCGGCAACGGGCATTGACTGGAGGGGGCAGGGAGCCAGGAATCCTCCGGACAGGTAAAAACAGCTTTTGGTAAGTGGGAAGACAACCAGAGAGCAACAAGGATTAACCACTTAAAAAAAAAACAAAAAAAAAACCAAACATTCAAAATAGCGAATATATAGCGCTATATTCGCAATATTTGCGAATTTGCGAAGTGCCGATATTCGCTAAAAAAATTCGCTATTCGAATATTCGCGCTCAACACTACTCCTCATCTGGTTGCCGCCACACAGACTTCAATCCGTCTGAACCCAATAAGTTTATCTTGGTCTCATCAGACCACAGCCATAAAAAAGGAAACAGAGCAAACCAAAAATAAAAATATCACAACAATTTTTTTATTCCATAATACCCAAAAATTAGAAATGTTTAAAAATTAATATTGCTGTGAACTATTGAAGGGAAAAATCCCAACAATACAGAGTGCACCCTGGCAGTGCAACCCACACTCTGTGTCTCAAAGGATATGTACAAAAAATACCAAAAGTACAAAAATAGAAAAAAAATCATGTCGTATAAATGGATCTGTGGTGCCAAAAGTACCATGTGTATGAAGACAAAGTAAATATCACATAAATAATAATATAACAACCTCTGAATATGACCCTGAGCACGTGCACTCAACTTCTTTGGTCGACCATGGCGAGACCAATTAACAGAAAAGTAGCCCTATCTATAATACTTAACTTTTAATCGTTCAATTAAAAAAAAAAAAGCCCAACAAAATAATTAATAAACAAAAATCACAGCAAGTAGTTCAAGTAAACCCGTGCGCAATTTAACGGAAGGAACGGTCTTACTGCTTTGTAGATTATCAGTAACAGGGGGTGTCCCAATGTCGAGCCGGGTGTCTTGCCCTGAAATGCCCCTACTTAGCCTGAGCTACGCTTTACGCTCAGGTAGCGGAGCACTCGCCCTGATAAGGGCGACCCTTCTGAGCGGTCCCTCAAAGCTAACTAGGGCTCCCTGTTGTACCCTAAGGCCTCATGCACACGGCCGTTGTTTTGGTCCGCGTCCGAGCCGCATATTTGGCGGCTCGGGCGCGGACCCATTTACTTCAATGGGGCCGCAAAAGATGCGGACAGCACTCTGTGTGCTGTCCGCATCTGTTGCTCTGTTTCGTGACCTCGCAAAAAAAATAGAGCATGTCCTATTCTTGTCTGTTTTGCGGACAAGAATAGGCATTTCTACAATGGCCCGCAAATTGCCGACCGCAGAACACATACGGTCGTGTGCATGAGGCCTTAGTGGAATAGTTTCCCGGCTGTGTGAAATGGAGAAATGGGAAAGACTGCAGGAAAGTCCCAGATAATGGTTCAAAAATGTTCCAACGCGTTTCATTGGCTATATTCCAACTCATCAGGGGACTGGTAAATGATAAGAATCAGAATATAGCGGTCTTCTAAGCCTAACTGTCCTAAATAAGGGTTAGGATATAGTTGTCATACGTGCTCCTGCTTATATCTGCACCAGCACTCTGAATTGGCAGGCTGGTACAGAATAGTGAGGCTTAGGGTCCATTCACACATCCGCAACTTGGGTCCGGATCCGTTCGCAGTATTGGATCTGGACCCATTCAATTTGCGGACTGCAAAACACTTGCGGACGTGTGAAAGAAAATTAAGAGACAACGATATCCTAACCCTTATTTAGGAAAGTTAGGCTTAGGAGACGACTATATCAGGGCAAGTTCTCCACTACCTGAGCGTAATGCGTAGCTCAGGCCAAGTAGGGTCATTTCAGGGCAAGATACCTGGCTCGACGTTGGGACACCCCCTGTTACCAATAATCTATAAAGCGATAAGACCGTTCCTTCTGTTAAATTGCGCACAGGTTTACTTGCACTACTTGCTGTGATTTTTGTTTATGAATTATTCTGTTGGGCTTTTTTTTTATTGAATGATTAAAAGTTAAGTATTATAGATAGGGCCACTTTTCTGTTAATTGCTTTTGAATATACGGTGCCTGACCTTTGTATCCCATTAACCATTGGTTGTGTTACGATCTCGATCATGGCGAGGCCTGTTCAGAGTGGAACCTGTCTTGTTAAACTGCTGTATGGTCTTGGCCACCCGTGTTGCAGCTCAGTTTCAGAGTTTTGGCAATCTTTTTATAGCCTAGACTATTTTCATGTAGAGCCAGGGGCGTTGCTAGGGTCTCAAAAGATCCAATCAATATGGTCTACGCCCCGTCCACATTAGCACTAAAGACATTTTGCTTACGTTACTTGCTGCGTAGACACTGTCAAACATACAGGTCTATACAGCAGCCCATACCTCTCACATCCAGTCCCCATGTGACGTCTCCTCCTCCTCTTTCATCTTCTCCATTCGGTCCGGACAACTTCTTTCAGCCGCGCCTCGTCTCTGCAGAGTGTGACACAGAGACATCTTAGGCTCCTCACTTTTCTATCATCATCTCCCAACCTCGAGTCCCAACAGTGTTATCCTGCTGCTCGCTGTGCTCCCCGGTACCCCCAAATACTATCCTGAAGAAATAATAGTGCCACACAGATAGCCCCCCCCATAGTAATAGTGCTCCTCCAAGTCTCACTAATAGTAATCCCCTTCTAGAGTGCCCTCATTAGTAATACTGCCCGCTGACAGTGCCCCCAACAGTGATAATCACAAGAGTGCCCCCATTAGTAGAAGAGCCCCCCATTATTAATAATGCCCTCACAGTGCCCCCAGTAGAAATAAGGCCCCCCTATTGTTCCCCCAGTAATAATAAAGCTCTCTACAGACCCCAATGTACATGCACTCTTATAGAGCCCCCTTAGCAATCAGGACCCCAATAACGTCCCCTGTATTTATAATGCCCCCCTGCAGTGCCCCCTATAGTTAGAATCCTTCCTGTAGTGCCCTCAGAAATTATAATGCCCCAGCCATTCAATCCCCTGATTTCAGCCCCCTCCAACATACAGTCCCATGTACAAAACATCATTCCCTCCCTTCAGCCTCTTCCAACACACAGTCTCATGTAAGACACATCACTCCCTCCCAAACCGCTTCCATCATACAGTCCCATGTAAGGTTACATGCACACTAATGTAAAATAAAAATAGGCCGTTAAAAGCAGACGCACTGTTCGCTTTATTATGACCATTTTCGAACCCTTTGTGCGTCCATTTTCTCGACATCTAGCTGTTAAAAACAGATACATTTCATTGGCTTATCCCAACCCCCCATAATGGCACCAATTGTAAATAATGCCCCGATAGTGGCCCCCAGCATAAATAATGTCCCCCATAGTGGCCCCCAGCATAAATAATGTACCCCATAGTGGCCCCCAGCAGTAATAATGTCCCCCACAGTGGCACCCAGCATTAATAATGTCCCTCATACTGGCCCCCAGCATTAATAATGTCCCTCATAGTGGCCCTCAGCATTTATAATGTGGCCCACAGCATTTCTTTTGACTGCCAAAAAAAAAAACAACAAAAAAAAATACATACCTCATCCACTCTCGCTCCTCACTGGATGCAGCAGGACCTGATGTGATCGTCATGCTGGGAGCGCAGGTCCTGCTACATCCAATGAGGAGTCAGTGTCCCTGCACGTTGGATGAGGTGAGTATTTTTTCAATTATTTTAACTCCTGAAATGTAATTTATCCTCACTGTACCTGTTTTAATTGGGTGTTACACGGGTGCACTCCTGTCTAAACCACAGTTAAAAATTGATTTCACTGCCAAAAATAGGTCATGTCCTATTTTTTGTCAGCCCTATTCACTGGCCGTAGAAAAAAAAACAGCCATGTGAACAGCCACAGGAACTGCAATTTTTTATAAAAATGGCTGTGTGATGGACGCTACTTAAACTGATGTCACAAGGCCTAAATAACATCACTCCCCTCCAATATACAGTCCCATGGAAATAACATCACTCCCCTCTAATATACAGTCCTAAAGAAATAATATCACTCCCCTCCAATATACAGTCCCATGGAAATAACATCACTCCCCTCCCTTCAGCCCTACCAATATATAGCCCCATGTACATAACATCCCTCTACATGTAAATAACACCCCTCCCTTCATCCCTAACATACATAGGCGGTGTAAGAGAGGAGAACTACAACTCCCAGCATTCCTCTGATTCTCACACTAAATCTATCCTTTCACTTACATCTCCTCATGTCACAGGAGTCCTCACAGGGTCTTCTTTACTAGTTCTCCTCTTCACAGCTGAGCTCCGCCCCTTCCAGCACTAATCACATGGCAGTGACATCATCACAGGTCCTTCTCTACCAATGAGCTGTGCCTCTAGCACAAATCATCTGGCTGTGATGTCATCACGGGTCCTTCCACTCCTGCAGTGCATCCCGGTCAGTAGTCTCTTTTGTTTTTTCATTAGCAGGCAGTACATTCGGCCTTGGACAAAACATCCGTGGCCCAGGTCCCGAATGTTTTAACCTAGTGACGCCCATGTGTAGAGCAACAATCCTTTTTTCAGATACTCAGAAAGTTCTTTGCTATGGGGTGCCATGCTGAACTTCCAGGGACCAGTATGAGAAAGAATAAGAGCGATAACACCAAATTTACCACACCTGAGACCTTGTAACACTAACGAGTCACATGATACCGGGAAAGAAAAATGGCTAATTGGGCACAATTTGGATATTTTCACTTAGGGGTGTACTCACTTTTGTTGCCAGTGGTTTAGACATTAATGGCTGTGGGTTATTTTGAGGGCACACCCAATTTACACTGTTATACAAGCTGCACACTGACTACTTTACATTGTATCAAAGTGTCATATCTTCCGCGTTGTCCCATGAAAAGATAGAATAAAATAGTTTAAAAAATGTTAGGGGTGGTCTCACTTTTGTGACATACTGTAATAGGCCTAGATTAACCCTGCAGACAGGATAGGCTTAGATACACAACTCAGTGTAAAGAAGCATTGATGATAGGATTAGATACACAGACATGGTTAGGCTACTTTCACACTTGCATTTGGTGCGGATCCGTCATGGATCTGCACAGACGGATCCGTTCAGATAATACAACCGTCTGCATCCGTTCAGAACGGATCCTTTTGTATTATCTGTAACATAGCCAAGATGGATTCCGTCTTGAACGCCATTGAAAGTCAATGGGGGACGGATCAGTTTTCTGTTGTGCCAGCTTGTGTCATAGAAAACGGATCCGTCCCCATTGACTTTCAATGGTGTTCAAGACGGATCCGTCATGGCTATGTTACAGATAATTGTGTGCCAGGACGGATCCGTTTGGCTCAGTTTCGTCAGACGGACACCAAAACACTGCAAGCAGCGTTTTGGTGTCCGCCTCCAAAGCGGAATGAAGACGAAACAGATGCAAACTGAGCAGATTATTTCCCATTCAGAATGCATTAGGGCAAAACGGATCCGTTTTAGACCGCTTGTGAAAGCCCTGAACGGATCTCACAAACGGAAAGCCAAAACGCCAGTGTGAAAGTAGCCTTAGATACACAGCTCAGCATACAGTATCATAGATGGTAGGATTAGATACACAGGCATGGTTAGATACACAGCTCAGCAGACACTATCACACATGATAGGCTTAGATTATCTCTGTATACAAGATCATAGATGATAGACTTAGATACAAAGCTGAGCAGGCAGTTTCACACAAGATACACTTAGATACATAGCCCTGCATACCGTATCACATATGACAGGATTAGATACACATCTCAGCAGACAGTATCATACATGAAAGGCTTACATACATCATGCTTTATAGAGGATCATAGATGATAGGCTTAGATACACAGCTTAGCACATGATAGGCTTAGATTAGCTCTGTATACAATATCATAGATGATAGGCTTAGATACACAGCTTAACAGGCAGTTTCACACAAGATACACTTAGATACATAGCCCCGCATACCGTATCACATATGACAGGATTATAGATACACATCTCAGCTGACAGTATCATACATGAAAGGCATACATCATGCTTTATACAGGATAATAGATGATAGGCTTAGATACACATCTCAGCTGACAGTATCATACATGAAAGGCATACATCATGCTTTATACAGGATCATAGATGATAGGCTTAGATACACAGCTCAGCAGGCAGTATCACAGATGATACGCTATGCAGGGCTATGTATCTAAGTGTATCATCTATGATCCTGTATGCAGCATGATGGCTTAGATACACAGCTCAGCAGATGGTATCACACATGATAGGTTTAAGTGGCTGGAGATGAAAGTCCCATGGTAGTATTATATGTGCCCATTAATCCTAATCCTGCGACCAGGCCGGCTCAGCGCTGTGTCGTCTGTGATGGACTCTTAGGCCTGCACTAATTATTTGCTCACTTTCGGCTAGGGGATTAAGAATTGTGTCGTCGTTTTCTCCGTACTCATTATGTTCCACTTGAAATGCCTTTTAAGCACAAATTGTTACCTTTCGTTATAAATAGCGGCACTTCCGTGTCCTCCTGTGGCCTGTTATAAGGTTAATTGAGTTTTCATAATAAATATATTTATATTTGCACCAAATTTAATACAATGTTTGAGGTGAGGATGTAATTGGATAAGCAGCATTCTAACAAAGAGGTCTCTAAGACTGGAGAAAATGAGGAAAATGTGGCACAGGAGGAGTGGGTAGGGGTTCGGCACGAGTAGGTCAGGGGCAAAACACATCTGAGGCCTGAATGGGCCCCCAACCCTCGGAACGTCACACCATGACCATTAGCAATACCACAAAACAGTGACCGAGTATTATTATATATTAATTATATTATTTATATATTATATTATATATAATATTAACATTATAATATATAATTGGTGTCCGTCTGATGAAACTGAGCCAAACGGATTCGTCCTGGCAGACAATGTAAGTCAATGGGGACAGATCCGTTTTCACTGACACAATAGAAAACGGATCTGTCCTCCATTGACTTTCAATGGTGTTCAAGACGGATCCGTCTTGGCTATGTTAAAAATAATACAAACGGATCTGTTCTGAACGGATGTAGACGGTTGTATTATCTGAACAGATCCATCCATGATGGATCCACACAAAGTGAAAGTAGCCTAAAAGCAACATTTTTAACCACATGAAACCTCACTTGTTGCAAACTGAGAGGGACAGAATCCTTGAACTGAGAGAACCTGGTTCATCACTCTGGCAGATCGCTACGCGCCTCGGCTGGGATGTCCGCGCTGTTCAAAGTTATGTGTCCTGGTGGTTGGGAGAATGTTGAACTGGAATAACAGCAAGAGGTGCACATCTTTGCATGGATAGATCTTCCAGACAAATTGATTAGAAGAATGGGAGGACAAGTTGTACTTTCAAATGGCATCATTTAACCACTTCAGCCCCCCTAGCTTAAACACCCTTAATGACCAGGCCACTTTTTACAATTCGGCACTACACTACTTTCACCGTTTATTGCTCCGTCATGCAACTTACCACCCAAATGAATTTTACCTCCTTTTCTTCTCACTAATAGAGCTTTCATTTGGTGGTATTTCATTGTTGCTGACATTTTTACTTTTTTTGCCATTAATACAAATTTAACGACATTTTTGCAAAAAAAATTACATTTTTCACTTTCTGTTGTAAAATTTTTAAAAAAAACTACATTTGTATATACATTTTTCTCTAAATTTATTGTTCTACATGTCTTTGATAAAAAAAAAAGTCCAATAAGTGTATATTTATTGGTTTGGGTAAAAGTTATAGCGTTTACAAACTATGGTGCAAAAAAGTAAATTTCCGCATTTTGAAGCAGCTCTGACTTTCTGAGCACCTGTCATGTTTCTTCAGGTGCTAGAATGTCAGGATAGTATAAATACCCCCCAAATGACACCATTTTAGAAAGAAGACACCCCAAAGTATTCGCGGAGGGGCATGGTGAGTTCATGTATGATTTCATTTTTTCACAAGTTAGCGGAAAATGACACTTTCTGAGAAAAAAAAAAAGTTTCAATTTCTGATAACTTCTGGCAAAAAAAAAAAATCTCAGACGGACTCACTATGCCCTCAGTGAATACCTTGGGGTGTCTACTTTCCGAAATGGGGTCATTTGTGGGGTGTGTTTACTGTTCTGGCATTTTGGGCGGGCTAAATTGTGAGCCGCCATGTAAAACCTAAAGGTACTCGTTGAATTTGGGCCTCTTTGCACTCCAGGCTGCAAAAAGTGTCACTTATGTGGTATCGCCGTACTCAGGAGAAGTTTTTACATATACCCATGTTGGGTGAGAGAAATATCTCTGTAAATTGTCAACTTTGTATAAAATTTTTTAAAAGTTGTCGTTTACAGAGATATTTTTCACACAAAGTATGGGTATATATAAAAATACACTCCAAAACACATTGCCCTACTTCTCCTGAGTACGGCGATACCACATGTGTGCCACTTTTTTGCAGCCTGGGGCGCAAAGGCCCTAAAACCAATGAGTACCTTTAGGATTTCACAGGGCATTTTTACGCATTTGGATTCCAGACTTCTTCTCACGCTTTAGGGCTCCTAAAATGCCAGGACAGTATAAATACCCCACATGTGACCCCATTTTGGAAAGAAGATACCCCAAGGTATTCTGTGAGGGGTATGGTGAGTTCATGTAAAATTTTATTTTTTGTCACAAGTTAGTGGAATATGAGACTTTGTAAAAAAACAAAATTAAAAAAAAACATATCAATTTCCGCTGACTTGTGCCAAAAAATAAAAATTCTGTGGACTCACCATGCCCCTCACGGAATACCTTGGGGTGTCTTCTTTCCAAAATGGGGTCACATGTGGGGTATTTATACTCACCTGGCATTTTAGGGGCCCCTAAAGTGTGAGAATCCAAATGCATAAAAATGGCCTGTGAAATCTTAAAGGTACTCATTGGTTTTAGGCCCCTTTAGCATTCTAGGCTGCAAAAGTGCCACTCATGTGGTATCGCTGCACTCAGGAGAGTAGGGCAGTGCTTGGGGTGTATTTACATATACCCATGTTGCGTGTGAGAAATATCGCTGTAAACGACAACTTTTTAAATTTTTTATTCAAAGTTGTCAATTTACAGAGATATTTCTCTCACCCAGTATGGGTATATGTAAAAATACACCCCAAAACACATTGCCCTACTTCTCCTGAGTACGGCGATACCACATGTGTGACACTTTTTGCAGCCAAGATGCCAAAGGGGCCCAAATTCCAATGAGTACCTTTAGGTTTCAGGGCATTTTTACGCATTTGATTTCTTCTCACGCTTTAGGGCTCCTAAAATGCCAGGGCAGTATAAATACCCCACATGTGACCCCATTTTGGAAAGAAGACACCCCAAGGTATTCTGTGAGGGCATGGCGAGTTCATAGAAGATTTATTTTTGTCACAAGTTAGTGGAATATGTGACTTTTTATTGCATTTTTCACAAAAGTCTCACTTTCCGCTAACTTTTGACAAAAAGTTAAAATTTTCATGGACTCATCATGCCCCTCACGCGAATACCTTGGGGTGTCTTCTTTCCAAAATGGGGTCACATGTTGGGTATTTATACTCACCTGGCATTTTAGGGGCCCTAAAGTGTGAGAATCAAATGCATAAAAATGGCTCAGAAATCCTAAAGGTACTCATTGGATTTAGGCCCTTTGCGCATCTAGGCTGCAAAAGTGCACACATGTGGCATCGCCGTACTCAGGAGAAGTAGGCAATGTGTTTGGGTGTATTTTACATATACCCATGCTGCGTGTGAGAAATATCTCTGTAAACGACAACTTTTTAAATTTTTTATTCAAAGTTGTCAATTTACAGAGATATTTCTCTCACTCCAGTATGGGTATATGTAAAAATACACCCCAAAACACATTGCCCTACTTCTCCTGAGTACGGCGATACCACATGTGTGACACTTTTTGCAGCCAAGATGCGCAAAGGGGCCCAAATTCCAATGAGTACCTTTTAGGAGGGCATTTTTACGCATTTTCTTCTCACGCTTTAGGGCCCCTAAAATGCCAGGGCAGTAGAAATACCCACATGTGACCCCATTTTGGAAAGAAGACACCCCAAGGTATTCCATGAGGGGCATGGCGAGTTCATAGAAGATTTTTTTGCCACAAGTTAGTGGAAATTGATTTTTATTGTTTTTCTCACAAAGTCTCCTTTCCGCTAACTTTTGACAAAAAGTTTAATTTTTCATGGACTCATTATGCCCTCAGCGAATACCTTGGGGTGTCTTCTTTCAAAATGGGGTCACATGTGGGTATTTATACTGCCCTGGCATTTTAGGGCCCTAAAGCGTGAGAAGAAAATGCGTAAAAATGCTCTCTCAAAAGGTACTCGTTAGAATTTGGGCTCCTTTGCGCATCTTGGCTGAAAAAGTGTCACACATGTGGCATCGCTTACTCAGGAGAAGTAGGGCGATCTGTTTTGGGGTGTTTTTATATATACCCATGCTGAGTGAGAGAAATATCTCTGTAAATTGACAACTTTGAATAAAATTTTTAAAAAGTTGTCGTTTACAGCGATATTTCTCACACTCCAGCATGGGTATATATAAAAATACACCCCAAAACACATTGCCCTACTTCTCCTGAGTACGGCGATACCACATGAGTGACACTTTTTGCAGCCAAGATGCGCAAAGGGGCCCTAAAACCAATGAGTACCTTTAGGATTTCACAGGCCATTTTTACGCATTTGGATTCTCACGCTTTAGGACCCCTAAAATGCCAGGGCAGTATAAATACCCCACAAGTGACCCCATTGTGGAAAGAAGACACCCCAAGGTATTCTGTGAGGGGCATGGCGAGTTCACAGAAAAAAAATTTGGCACAAGTTAGCGGAAATTGATTTTTTTTTTTTCTCAGTCTCATATTCCACTAACTTGTGACAAAAAATAAAATTTTGCATGAACTCACCATACCCCTCACGGAATACCTTGGGGTGTCTTCTTTCTAAAATGGGGTCACATGTGAGGTGTTTGTACTGTCCTGGCATTTGAGGGTCTCCGCAATCATTACACGTATGGCCAGCATTTGGAGTTTCTGCGATTCTCCGTATATTGAGCATACGGGTAATGAGATTTTTTTTTTTCCGTTCAGCCTCTGCGCTGAAAAAAAAAAAAAATGAACGGCACAGATTTTTTCATTCGCATCGGTCAATGTGGATGAAAAAATCTCTGCCAAAATCAGTGACTGCGGTGCGGTGGGCTGGGCGCTAGCTACCTAACAAGTAGCTAACTAACTGGCGGTGATAAGGGACCCTTATGCCCCATTCACACGTCCGAAATTCTGTTTGCGGAACGGAATTGCGGACTCATTAATTTCTATGGGGACAAACTTTGTCCCGCTCGGATCCGGAATTACGGATCCGCTCTTCCGGGTCTGCACTTCCGTTCCGCAAAAATATAGAACATGTCCTATTCTTGTCCGCAATTGCGGACAAGTAAAAGCATTTTCTATATAGTTCTGGCAATGTGCGGATCTGCAAAATGCGGAAAGCACATTGCCGGTGTCCGTGTTTTGAGGATCTGCGGATCTGCGGATCCGTGGATCAGTTCCGCGGATCCGTGAATCCACGGATCCGCAAAACACATATGGACGTCTGAATGGAGCCTTACAAGGGGTGTGATCAATGACAGGGGGGTGATCAGGGGGTCTAGATGGGGTGATCAAGGGGTTAACAGGTGAGGGGGGGGGGTGAGGGGGGGGGGGTAGTGTAGTGTTTGGTGCAACTTTACTGTGTTACCTGGTCCTCTGGTGGTCGATCCCAGCAAATGGGAGCACCAGAGGACCAGGTAGCAGGTATACCAGACGCTGTTCACAAAACAGCGTCTGGTATACATGTTTGATGCGATTTATATCGCATCTACAGCCTGCCAGCGATTGATCATCACACACAGAGCTACATCCCTGCGTTCGGCGGTCCTGTAGTAGTTAATATTGCATAGGATGTAGTTGGAAGCTGGAAAAAAAATCTAAATGTGGTGGATTTGGAAAAAAAATGCAATTCCCCCCACAGTTTAAGGGTTTTGTTTTTACAGCGTTTCACTATGTGGTCAAACTGACTTGTACTCTTCATTCCCTGGGTCACTATGTTTAGAACGATAGCATATTTGTATAGTTTTTCTTGCTTTTAATAAAAACCTTTAACCCCTTAAGTACCGGAGGTTCTTTATTTTTTGCGTTTTCATTTTGGGCTCCCTGCCTTCCCAGAGCAATAACTTTTTTATTTATCGGTTCACATAGCCATATGAGAGCTTGTTTTTTGCGGGACAAGTTGTACTTTCCCACGCCACCATTTAATATTGCATATAATGTAGTGGGAAGCGGGAAAAAATTCCAAATGGGGTAAAATTGCAAAAAAAAGCAATTCCACCACAGTTTTGCAGGTTTTTTAATTCCGACGTTCGATGAGCGATAAAACTGACCAGTTAGTTTTAATCTACAGGTCAGTACGAATCCGGCGATACCCTATATGTATAGGTTTTCTTGCGTTTTGATGGTGAAAACAAAAATTCAAAAGTGGGAAAGAATCAGTTTTACTTTTTTGTCGCCATATTTTGACCCCTATAACTGTTTTATAATTATGTGTATGGGGGCTCATTTTTTGCATCGTATTCTGATCTTTTTATTGATACCATACTGGGGTCCGTATGACTTTTTGATCACCTTTTATTTTTTTTATGGAAATGAAGCGTCCAAAAATGGCGAATCGGCCATTTGGACGCTTTTTTCAGTTTTTCTGTTTACCGTATGGGGAATATTTTTTATATTTTTATAGTATGGGCGTTTTTGCACATTGCGACATCCATGTGTATTTTTTTATTTTTATTTTATTTTGGCAAAAGGGGGTGATTTGAACTTTTATTTATTTATTTTTTACAATTTTATATATTTTTTTATTTTTTACACTTTTGTATAGTTCCCATAGGAACTGGTTGCTAAGGAGATGATGTTAGAAAATTGATTAAAGTCAATTTACTGTATTATTTCCCCTTAACATGGTGATAAAAGAAAATAATAGCATTCTTAATACAGAATACTAAAATGTGGATTGAGGGGTTAAACAATAAAAAACTTAACTCCCCTCATCCACTTGATTGCACAGCCGGAATCATCTTCTTTCTTCTTCTTTGAGGACCTGCCAAAGGACCTTTGATGACGTCATCATATTTTTTAACCCATCAATCCACATTTTAGTAAGCATTCTGTATTAAGAATGCTATTATTTTCCTTTATAAGCATGTTATGAGGGAAAATAATAAAATCTGCAGGACATTGAACCCAAACTCGAACTTCAGTGAAGAAGTCCGGGTTCGGGTCTGGGTACCACATTCAGTTTTTTCTCACACGGCATGCAAAAGGCATTGCACTCGCTTCAGGAAAAAACTGAACAACGGAATGCAATCGCAGACAAAACTGACTAAACTTGCTTGCAAAATGGTGCGAGTTTCCCTGAACGCATCCGGACCTAATCTGTCACGCTCGTGTGAAGAAGGCCTAACAGTCTCTTAGTATTCATTAACCATTTCCACAGAGCCATGTAAATACAGTAATAATGAACAGGATATATATCACAACATATATATATATAAAATTCAGTAACACAGTAATAAACAGTATAATTTAACCCTTTCAAGAGAAATAAAGTAAGAAGTTTTAAATTTGCCTAGGGGATATAGGTAAATGTCCAAATGTCAAAGTACTGCTCCAGGGCACTACTGTAGTGTTACACGGAGGTGGAGGCTGAGGAGAAGAGACGAGGTTGGAGGCGCTATTTGGGGTCTAGAGATATAGGAGTTCCCATGAGGTCAATGAAGGCCAATCCAGAGTAGATGGTAGAACATACCTGAGGTATGTCTGCACTTTGGACAAACATCTCTATATCTCAATAAAATCCTTGCAAGCCATCTTCTAGTGAAATGGATTATGTACAGCTGGGCCATACGTTCTGGATAACTTCTCCTGACTGCCAAACAAAAAAGACAAGATTGTATTTAGTTTCCTAAAAAGGCCATGACTAGGTACTTAGGGATGAAAAATCTGACTCCACCTTTTATTTTTCACAGGTCCTTTGGAAAATGGTAGGCGGAATCTGATTGGTTGTTATGGGCAA